>JASGAU010357011.1:0-62070 GCA_030220045.1 Australoheros facetus
CACACACACACACACACACACACACACACACACACACACACACACACACACACACACACACACACACTTAACTCATACAAGCTCAAGACAAAACAGTCACTTACTTTCTCAATTAGTCACAGATGTACATACTGAAGTGAAAGATGTGCGTGTCACCATACTTGTGTGTGTATGCGTGTGCGTGTCTGCAGGTTAAGGAGAGGTTCGGCTGACCGACTCGGGTTATGGGATTAGAAAAATTATGTTACTGTGATCCAATCAGCCCCATAGAGGGACAAAAAGCACATGCAGGAGACAAGAGTCATGAACTCAGATACACACAAATAAACCGCATCTCTCTCTCTCTCACGCACACACACAAACATGCAGACAGAAAGCGATCAGAGAGGCAGAAAGTAGTCCAGGAAAATTCAGAGAGCCAGTAGACAGCGCTGCCGTCCCGATGATGTATGACTTGGATCAGGTGGGGAGTCATGGGAAGGTTACTGGGTTCTGACACACTGAACTTAATGGCTGAAAACAGGTTGGTGCGCAGCTCGGGGCTCTGATGACACACCTCAGACAGACCTTCAAAAACCAAACTGGGAGCATCGGCTTCATCCACTCTTCCATTATCAGACATTTGTCAGTTTAATCGTGCACTTCCCTCATTTCCATTTAAGGAGGTTTGAAGTGGTTACTTTAAGCTGCAGATGTTACACCTGAACATCACTGCCCCTGTTTTTGAGCTTTGAGTTTTCTTCAGCTCTGACGTTTTTGTATTATACTTTTTATCTCATGTACATTTGTACACTTACTGTGTGTATTTGGGTGTATTACTGCTGTTACTACTGCACTGCTGCCTATTTTAGCTAGGACGAGCTTGCAGTCATGTTTTCCTGGTTAGATAAAGGTTACATTAAGCCTTAAATGTAACGGCGAACACTGAAAAGTTTTTAAATCATAAATATTTGGAAGTCAAAAACAATGTTTTGAAATCTTCCCATGAAGTTTTATGCTGGAATTTAGTTTGATGCTAACAGAAATATAGCATTTTGGGCAAATTAAGGTTAAATATCTGCATCCAACTCACTACTACTTACTGAAAGATGAACACTAAGCGTGCAAACAGCCTTACAGGTGAAAATAGGACATGCTCCAGCCTCACAGCATGGGCCAAAAGAGCTGCTGGCCCAGTTTGGCTTGACTTCTACACCCATCATTAAATAGCTGCTGACACAGTCGGTGCAGGGAAGGACAGTGAGTCACAGGCTTGCAGATTCTTGGAGGAATGAAAGCTACCGGATGGCGAGATGGAGAGGAGAGATGGAGGAGGAGAAAGGTGTCCGGGAGAAGGATACGGAGGGGGTGAAGACAGAGGTGGAATGCAGTCACGATTTAGGACGGGGATTTTCACTGAAACGTGTGCAATGAGACACAAAATGCCTGCTGTGCTGCTGTCACCCGGACTAACCAGCCCTTCCCAGGAATGTCCATCTGCAGCTTTGGGTTTAGAGCCTCCTAACGCCCTTCTGCTAAAACACCAGTGTGAATATGTGTGCGCGCCTTCTCATCCCACCCAGAGACTATGTCAGCTGCTTAGGGATGAGGGGAGCCAGGGGCATGCAGAGGGATGTTGAAGCCACACCCTGATGCGCGTGTGTGCGTACTTGTGTGTGAGGGCGGGGTGAGCAGACAGCTGAGATTCCGGTTGCAACCCAAAAAAGACTGGAATTAGAAGCATCCTCTGATGCACACTGCACACACACACACACACACACACACCTCTCATCAGCCCACAGAGCAACCCAGAATACAAACACAGATTCCACGGTAGCACGTATGTGAAGACAGGGCGGTCAAGTATAAACACACACATGATAAATGGCAAAACACTTACTGGGAAACAGAGAGCGAGGCGGGCAGCAGCACTGCCGGCTCCTTTCACTGTAAATGTGATGTTCTTTTATTAAATCAGTGCAAATACAGCACGAGTTTCAGAACAAACACGTCAGCATGTTCGTATGCTGACGTTAGTGTTTAATCACCCCAACAAAGCTGCTACTGGCTCAGTCACTTTAATATAAACGTGTTTCCTGTGGGCTGAAAAATGAGGCCAACACAAAGCACTAAAAGCTGCAGTTCCTCTAGTGGCCACTTGAGGCCGAGTCCTAGAAGAAGTCGATTCTGGTATTTATTTAGATGTTCTTTAGCACTAATTAGCACACGTGTGCGTATATGTGCAATGCACCCAAAGTAGCCATACAGTCTACTGATGCAGCGTGCTAACCTAGCTCACAAGCATTAGCACTTCTAGCTCAAAAAAAGTCAAGAATGCTAAAATTGAGATTCAAAACAGGGAACCAGTGGGTGATAGTGAGGAGTCTGTTTCTAGGGTGTTCACTCATGTCAAAAACCTCGTGTTACCTTAAAAAGTCCAGGTTGAAGAAAGGAGACCTGGAGGCAAAATTGTTGAAGGCTTTTTATTAATAATTAAACTGAGAGAGAGACGGACAGGCTGCAATAACCTTCAAAAGAAAACATAAAACCCACAAGTCAGTCACCAAACCACCGAGGAACCCCCTCCTCTCCACAGAGCAGGGGTAAGCAGACACAACACCCAGCTCACAAAGGCGCTCTGGCACCACAGCTCTCCTTCCTCTGGCCTTAAGTACTCGCCTCTGATTGCTGAGTAGAGTCAACTGTACAAAAGAGCGGCACCTGAGGCAGGAGAGACGGCAGGGACCCGTACAGGGTCAAAGTCCCACCGGGCCCTGCTCGGGCTGTAACACATCGTTACGGTAAACGTTACATTTTTCAATCAGACGCTCAGTTTGCTGCATCTAAGAAAAAATGTTTGCTCGGCTCAGACTGGAATAAATCGCAGTGCAACAGGAATGCTAATAATGAGACAAAGAGCAGGAGACCGCTCTGTCCTCCTCATTGGCTCAGTCTGAGATCACTGTTGGGAAGTTTAAACAATAATCTGACAACACCACCACCCACTCCCATGACCCTCTCATCCCCCGGCTGGCCTCCACCCATACCCACACACACACACACACACACACACAGACCTCATCTTGAGCCCACTGGTCTTTTTAAGCATTGGCATGACATCATCCCTCTGGATTGGAAAAGGGGTCTGTTGGGGGAGGGGGGAGGCTGAAAGGGGGGAGAGGGGTGGCCCGGTCTGTTTTAGAGCCAGACAGACATGTTTAGGTTTGAAATGAGCCGAGCTGGATCGGTTACAGCAAATGAGAGAGAGAGAGGGGTGGATACCCCCCCCCCCCAAAACAAAAAAAAAACAGGAGAGTGGATGAAAGACATTTTCCCATCTTTAGACTATTAAAGGACAGAGACACTAAATACTTCAGCAGCCAAGAAGAAATAAAAATGAAGTGAAACGGGGTCAGAGAGGACTGAAGCAGAGTAAACCCTCATCCCATTATTTCCTTATCTTTGCCCGTGTTTTTGGAAGCCTGCCGCTGATCCCGCTTTTCCCCGTTTGACTGATAGTTCGTCTTTTTCTCGATTCTTCACAATATCCCCCCTGCCATCCTCTCTCCATTGCCCTCCTATAAATACCCCCCTGCCCCCAGATAGAGTGACAGACCATTTCTCCATGCTCTACATACCCTGCAGACAGTAGCTATTATACATTCT
Source organism: Australoheros facetus (assembly GCA_030220045.1). Lineage (NCBI taxonomy): Eukaryota > Metazoa > Chordata > Actinopteri > Cichliformes > Cichlidae > Australoheros > Australoheros facetus. The sequence goes on from JASGAU010357011.1 coordinate 3,646, forward strand.
GCCCATGATATTTTTGCAGTCTGTCGGCACCTCCGCTCACAGTTCACAGCTGACGGGACTTCAGTGAAAAACAAAAACAAACTATTGAGTTTCATTTTAAACATTTAGCTGATTTATTGATTTGTAGAGAGCTCAGACATAGCAGTAAAAATAAAAGGAGCAGCATATGAACAGATCAGATTAAACACACAGAAGGATGACTCTGTGTTTCCCTCAGTAAACAGCGGTGATGCTGCAGTCTCGCACAGTAACCCTGCTTATCAAAGCTGCAGACGTGCTCGTGGCTCTTTGAGCCTGTGAGGGAATTTTATTGTTTTCAAGCTATTTAGTCCCAAAATATTAGAAATATAATTTTTTTACTTAATCAGGAGTAGACTTTGATACTGGAGTTCTGCAGCGGATGCTGATGCAGATTGCAGTACATACTACCCACTACTCTTTATATTCTGATACAATGTATGGATGTGTTTCACATTAAGCTCGGAGCTCTGCACCACCATCTGCTCGGCTGTGATGTTGCTCTGCTGCAGCACACGAGCTGTGCTCAACAAACACTATCAGGCCATCTATAAGTCATGCAGAGGATATTTTGCTTCATTATGTTCTGAATATGTTAATATACTGTGATGACTGGGCTCCATCAAATGTTTAACCAAAGGTATTATAATCAATCCTGAGCGGTTCAGGAACAGCTGGGCGAAAATTTATGGCAATCAGATTTAAATGGTGATTCTTTACATTCAGTTTTTATGTTCTTCTAAAAATACTGTACAATCACTGATAATATCAACATCATTCTTTCACTTTATAATGTATTTATTGGTCTTTATCTCAGAGCTCATGCTGCTTCCTTGTGTGCATTCATATAAAAGCTTAAAGTGTGTTTATTTGATTATTGCATTGCATCAAAATCTGTTTATTATTAATATAAAAAGTGTTTATTTGGGGTGGGGGGAAATATTAGCTGCCTCTTTAAACTGTGTAAAGACTGACATTTCTCCGTGGCCTGATTACTCCTCGTCACATGCTGCATTACTACACCTGCAGATCTGCTCACTAACACGATTAATTCAGCTACAAAATATTTAACAGAGCTTCACGGCCTTTGATGTGCCACCGTTTTTCAAGTGAAGCCTATTTATCCAAATCTCTCCTCTCATCCTGCTCTTCTTCTTTCAGCAGCTCTTCATCTCCTCCGTTTGTTCTCTGCCACACGTTCCCCCGGCTCCTCTCATTAAGAGCCCGGTGAGGGGGAAGACGAGAGAAAGACCCAGAAACACACACAAAGCAGGGTTAGTGGGCCAAGGAGGAGGTGCAACGGAGATTAAAATATTCAATATATCCGAATAATCAAATTAGGAGGGAAGAACGTAAGAAAGAGTAGAAGTTTAAAAAGCAGGGGTGAGGATGAAGAGAAACAGGAGCAAACAGAAATGGCTAAAAACTGATCTTTGATCCACCCACACATCTCAACAACAGTGGAGTCCATCGCTCTCCAGGGGACGGGGAGGACTCCGACTACATTTGCCGCATGAATAAAAATGATTAGCGCTCATATTACACGAGTCATCAATCATCCTGAAAAAGCACGACCTTCCCGGAGCGCCGCAAACTGCCGATGGCAGAAAACGCGCTGGCTGTGCATGGGACTCTGCATACGTCTGCTGGGCTCTCACATAGCTGGCTAAAGTGGACAGGATATTGCATCACGTCAGGAAAATGTGCTCTTTAACGACGGTCTGCGCCTGTGGGACGAGCACCGGAGGTGCCGAGGCAGCGTTCCTCTCTTTTTCTTTAAATGCAGGACTTATTTCTCAGAAACATGCATATAGGATTTAATGATTTAAGCTGTAAACATGGAGACCGTAAACATGACATCCTAATGTTCTCACATTTCTTACTCCACTGTTTATTTTCCCTGTAGCTCGGTCATCTGCTACAACGAGCTGGATACAGATCAAAGCTGAGAACAATGTGCTGTTTTTGTCTCACTGCAAATGAAAGAAAACAAAAACTTTGATTTATGGACTTTAAACAGGACAAAATTAACTTTTTAGTCTTTCCAACGATGTTACAGACAGATTCATTTCCACTGAGCAAACATGACGTTGGCTTTATGTTTATTTCCTAATCTTTAGCTTTAGCCTCTTTCTTACTGTTAAAGCAGCAATCTGCAAGTTTACGATGCAGGATTAAAAATATCTGATCAAATCTTTGAAGTCATTTGATGCCGGGTGGTTCTGCGGTGGCCGGTCCCCTCTCAGGATCTAATGTTGTATGCTATAAACTAAAAACCTCTCCCTGTGTAGTGCAAGCTGTATTTATACGGTTTAGAAAGTTTACAGCCCAGACTACCACTGACGACTCACACTGAGAACTGCGTCCTGAAGCACCTCAGATCCTCGAGGCAGAAGGAGCCGCGGTGTTTATGGTACCGAGATCGTCTCAACCACAAGAAAAGCAACAAAAAAAAAAGAGACTTGATTTACTCTGGTTTCAAATTTAGATTGTTTTCCATCACCACAGTGACCAGGCTAACGAGGCCAAAACGCTAGAGGGGCGGGACCTGAGCATACGAGGGAGGGGCCTCATAAGTGTGTATTTGAGAGACAGAGTGAGGAAAACGTTCATGTGCTGGTTGGAAATGTTGAGAGAACCACAACTATCCTCTCAAGAAGAAAGAAGCTGCACGATTCAGCAGCACGTCAGGCACTTCAGACATGTGACTCAACTACCCCCCCACCCCGCCTTACCTCATGGTCCCCAGAGAGGTGAGCAAGAGATACAGACCCCCTCAGAGACCCATACTGAATCTCACTATTCATGACACACACACACACACCGCTCTAAATCAGAGCTCATGTTACACTGAAGACTTGCTGTGTATCTGTGCAAATTAATTTCAATGGCATCATGAGAGAGAAAAAACAGAAACATGAACTCGTTCACCCCGAGATATTTTAGATGCTCACATGTTGTGACTGCCTGAGCCAATGATAAACATGCACTCATATTCATATGTTTACTGTAATCATAACAAACCAAATCAGTCAAGCTGAATGTAATAATGACAGATTTGGTACAAACTCCTGCAAAGCAGATTCTTTGACCGTCCTCAACTCGATCAGTGATAATTCAGTGGCTTTAAACTCGCTGCCTCCTCACACACACACACACACACACACACACCTGCATATTCATCTACACACAGCAACCACATCCATGTCATTAACCAGCGAGTCCTACCTTGAACTCCTGCAGCTGCTGCTTAATCATCTCCACCTCTGAGCCAACCAGGCCCTGTGCATTCAGACCCTCTTCTGCCTTTCCCAGCAGGCCTTGCAGCTCAGCCACTAGCCTGTAGAAATCCCGAACGCGGTCTGCAGCATCCTCGATCTGGTCCAACCTGGCCTGGCCGCGTTCGCTCAGCTGGAGAGCAGAAAACACGAATGAAGGACTCGTTACCAAAATGTGACTGCACTATAAAAAGCCACCACCATCACACCATCCTCCTCTTCACTCACCTTGCCAGCCTGGCGGCTCAAAGCCTCCGTCTCCCTCCTGAGCGCGAGGAGGTCGGGAGAGGAGCCCTCCCGCCGCAGCATGGTGGTGCACTCTGACGCGTGCCCCTCCAGCTCAGTCCTGAGGTTGGCCAGACGAGAGAGGAAGCCCCTCAGGGCGTCGGCCTGAGAGGCCAGGGAGTCCGCATCGCGTCCGACAGGACTGAGCGAGTCCAGTTCGTCATCAAGGTCAGCGAGACGCGAGAAGACATCGCGCACGTGAGCCTGGACCTCGCCGACGCCCTGCAGCCGAGACTCCAGGGAGGAGCAGCACTGCTCGATCTGATGGAGGAGGATTAATTATGTTTGTACGCCACCTTAAAATGCATTACAATAAACAAAACAAATACAAAATCAAACAGACTTACAAAATACTTTTTAAGTATACATTTCCCTTAAGTGGTTTCTACTCCAAGTATAAAAGGCTGCATCTGCTTTATAACTGAAAGATTCGCCCCACTCACTGCTGTACATGAAACCTTCAGAGTGTCAAAGTCAGAAACCCCCAAAATGAGAAGGTATAAAGAGTTAATTTTTTCACAACACTGGCTGATTTTATGGAAATATGTTTGAAAAAAAAAGAAGCAGAAAACAACCAATAAAACCCAGAAATGTATTATGAATAAAGACACAGCGATGATATCTGTTCAGAACAAAAGGCTGCCTGTTCAAACCACAGAGAGGAGCCTGTGTGGTGAGATCTTCTGTCCAAACAAACAGCTCGCAGCTACAGAACAACGTGCAACCGAACCAGAAAATGATGCAACGCAGTAACGAGTAAAAATAGATTTTGCCTGTGTAGGTGCAGGAAGCGACAGCAGAAACATTCATCTCCATCACCGCCTGAAGCACCGCAGAACTCTTTCCTCAGCAGCATCACATCAGATCAATATTGCAAAATAAAACAGAGGATAACAGCGTAGCCGGATGGTTTCGATCCCGCATAATTCAGTGAAGTCCTGCGATAGCTGTAACCTTAAATGGACTCTCATGAAGGGAGATGCACACAAACACCAATTAAAAGCCTGTTTGTTTCAAATTAAAGCAACAAAGGCAGAACTTAACCTAACAATGACGTGTGTAGCCAGTACAATCAGTACTGTGTGAGTGCATGAGTGAAGAAATAATATATGCAATGTTGTCAAGTGCAAAAAAAAAAAAAAAAAGCCTTCCAGTGCATGCAGGAGACCTGCTACACAAACAGGCCACAGGGAGGCAGGCAGAGCGGCTGCAACGCGATGGCCGCTGAATTCTTGATGCTCTGGTTTACATTTCAAACTGTGCTACAGAGCTGAACGTCCACACTGACCATATACAGTACTGTAACAGCCGAACTCCTCTGACAGCTGGAGCTGTTCTGCTCTCTCTCAGCTCACTGATAAACACACTCACGAGATCAGACACCCTCTCACACACTGACCCTTGGTATAAATAGTTGTTGTACAACATCTTTTCACTCCAGACTGAATAAATTGCTGAAGTTACATCAATTCATAACTTTTATGGCTCCTCTCATCACCGCCCCTCTCTCATATTCTGATGTTTTTCCAAAGTTTGTTCCCGGGTGGAAGATTTGGCATATTAATATGTAGGTCAAGTATGTTAACAGGGTAGTGCGTGACTCTAAATGTGGGGGGGCTGCATATAGTTAATGCAATGAGTCTGTGTTACCTTGCTAAAGAGGGGTGTGTGTTTTTGTGTGCTTTCTGGCCATGTGATAAACATGAATTAAACTTAAACAGCAACAAAATGATGTCTTTATTTTTTATTAAAATGCTGCCCACCTTGTCAGTAACATCTTCATACTCTTTCTCTGTATCTTTGGCCTGTTCCTGAAGTCTCTGTGCTCCCTCAGTGCTGCCTCCTGGTGTCTGGGGTGCATCCTGCACCAGCCCCTGAGCCAGGTCCCTGAGGTAGACCACCTGTGGCTGCAGGGACCTCAAACTCTCCTGCTGACTTCTCAGCCTCTCCAGGCTTTTGGCGCTACATGCCTGAATGGGAAAGAAAGAGATGCAGCCTTTTGTTGAACAGCTCAATAAAAATGGCAGTAACGTGTGTGAAAGTTCATGACCAACGGTACCTGAGGTCCTAGAGCCTCCTGAACTTCGATCTGGTGCTTGGCAGCCTCCAGCCTCCTCTCCACGGCTTGTCTGCCTTCTTCAAACTCCTTCAGGCGGCTGGCCAGCTCCTCCAGCTGGGCGGTGCGGTTATGGAGGCTTTCGCCCAGCCCATCCACCCTGCGGTTCAGCTGGGCCTTCTCATCTCGTACCTATAAAAATGAGTTCCATCATTTACTAACAGCAACTTTACTGCAGATAAATCAAACGTCTGTGAGAAAAGAAGGTAAGGAAACACTGCATCTGCTATCAGATGAAGGTATTTTTTTGGCTCCATATTTCGGTGTGTACCTCTTCCTCCCCGAGGCAGCACTGCTCCAGCAGCTGATCAGCTGCAGTATTAAAGGCTTCGAGCAGAGGTTGTCGTCTCTCGATGTCCAGAGACAGACTTCGACCTTTCTGCAAGGCTTCATCCAGGGCGGATGAGTCGAGTGATGGTTGGATCTCTCTCTCTCGGTCTTCACACTCTGCTAACCACGGCACCAGCTCAGACTTGTGCTGCTGATAAGTTTCTGCTTTGTTCAGAGTGTTTTTCAGTTTTGCCTCACGGTCTGAGATCCTGTGGTTCAGGCTCTCCCAGTCCTGTCGCAAGGAGGTCAGACGGGCCTGCAGGGCCGAGCGCTCGCCCGCCGGCAGAGTGGCGAGCAGCGACGCTCCTTCGGCCTGGATCAGCTCGTAGGAGCCCCGCTGACTGGCAATCCCACGCTGGAGCTCATCTGTCTGCGCCAGCAGGGAGTGGATGGCCCCCGGCTGACAGGGCAGGGCGACGGCGGATGACTCTCTAGGATCCGTCTGCCTGTCAAGCCAGGAGCGCAACTCCTCAAACATCTGCTGGAACTGCTGGGTGGATGACAGGGCAGCCTGGAGCTGAGACAAGCCGTCAGCTGAAGGGGAAAAAAAAGCAGAGCGCGAGGAATTAGAAACAAACACCGAACAATATTTCAAACAAAAATGACAAAAGGGCTGGAGGAGTTTTTGATGAATTTGCCAGTGAAACTTCAATAAATATTTTTTTCTAAATCTGTGCTGTAGAATAATCTATCTGCAGCCTGACTTTAGGCAGAAAAACTGGGATTTAAATCTGCCACGTCAACTCCACATACCTGCACGCTCCTCCAAACTCTTGAGCGGCCCGCTGACACTCTTCAGCCGTTTGCTGAGCTCCTCCTTCAGGTAGGGTTCGGCTACGATGGCGCTCAGCTCCTGGCAGAGCCTCTCGGCCTCAGCGAGCTCGGTCCGCCTTCGCTCCAGCTCTGATCGGATCTCTCCGGTTTCCTGCAGGCGACGTTTCAGCGCCTCGGGCTGGGCGCTCAGCGAGGCCTGAGCGTCTAACCTCTCGCTCAGAGCAGAGAGACTGGAGGAAAGCTCTCTGAGCAAGGCCTGAATGGGAGAGATTTTACCATCACAGGAGGAATGCAACTCAAGATTCCGCTGAAACATCGTCACTAATCACCACTAATCCTACCTGGTACCGTTCACTGGTTACTTGGGCCTGATCGATGTGGTTCGACCTCTGAGTCAGCCTGTTGGTTAGGTCCTCCCACTGCTGGGAGATGGAGCCCAGCTCAGAACGCACCTCTGCCAGGTCCTTGGGGTCCTGAGCAGTCTCACCAGTCTGGGAGAGGATGCCCTCAGCTGACTGGGTTAGCTGGTCAAACTGTGGCCGCCGGGTCTCAAACTCCCGCAGCATGAACTGGAAGACATTAACGGAAAATCAGTGAAGTAATGAGCCAAGATCACAAAACAAAATCTCTATTAAAACAAGAGAAAGAAAAAAACATTGTTTCTTCTGCTGGATTTGACTGAGTATCACCTTACTGCTGCACCTACTCACTGTTTTATTCCTTTTACATTATCTGCTACATACTCGCAGCCTGACAGCAGATGGTTTGTTAGACAGGACCATCTGGGAACTCCATGTAAACTGTTTGGAGAGGAGCTGGCACTTTCAGACAAATACTTGGCAGGTGATCTGTCTATCACTGCGTACCACGGGCAAACTTCAACCCATTACAGCCAACACACTAAAAAAAATATTTGGTGGCTTGATTGGATCACAAGTGTCACAGCTGAAAGCTGCCTGTAGCTGAAGGTTTACTGGTAAGCTTACCTGTGCTTGTTGTTTCTGCGTGTTGAGCATGTTGGGGTCGATGCTCAGGGGTCCCAGCACGCTCATCATCAGCTCCTTCTCCCTCAGCCAAGGACCCAGCTGATTGGCCGCCGAGGCAAAGCTGCCCAGCCTGTCGGCGCACGTCTCGAGCTCGGTCTGTCTCTGGGCTGCCGTCTGATTGGCAGCTTGCCAACGGGAGTCTGAGGAGATAATCGAGGCAGATGTGAGAAAACTTGACCGGAATGGTTGATCATGTGTTTGTATCTTCGTCATCTGAAAACCAACCAATGGGGACGCTTTGTTTGGGGAATATTTTTTTAATTTAGCTGAGCAACATCACAGCTCGGTCATATTAGCTTTTTCTTCCTCTGCCCCTCCCACCTCTTCACTGACTCATGTTCTGGGCACCCTGCAGTGTGTGTGTGTGTGTGTCTGTGCGTGTTTGCGTGTGTATGCATGCTCGGTCCACACAGCTTTGAAAAGACTTTATGAAATATGAAATGTAAAGGCCCCCTTCTTGGATTTCACCTTACATATTTCTGTCTCTGTTAGCTCACAGGAGGCCCTGGTAAAAATATCGAGTATTGGAACGAACAAACAGCTCTGACAGGAACTCTTCCCACTCTCTCCCTGGATGGTATCGATTTCGCCTTCTCGTCATCTCGTATAAAAGTTATTACAAATTCTGAAGTGATGTGCAAGTTTCCTTCAGAGCTGGTTTCATCTTTCCTTTTGTCTCTGAGTTTTCAGCCCATTTTAAAGTCTGTCTGCGTCTCCAGTCCTCTGCATTTGTATCTGTTTCTTATTGTCGTCTCAAATTAATCAAACTTGACACGAGCGAACAAAAACTCCCCGACTGTTGCTGCTGTCACGAATCACATTTGTCTAAATGAAAGAGTCTTTGTGTTAAGTCCCTCAGGCAGTGTTTGTTCTCTGTGTCACTAACTGGCTCTGCATGAATCCCTGCGGCTCTCACACGCTGTACTTTGCACATGATGGATCCTCCCTAAAAGTCCTGTGCAGTACAGTCCCCGTGTCCCTGCATCCTCAGAGCATCATCTCATCAAGCTGCTGCCTGCTCACCGTTTCCCACACAAAGAATTTAACTGGGTGGAGGGCACAGGTATATGAACCCCAGGCTGAGTATATATACCAACTCATTTTAGCATTTTTCATCCATCCGAGAGAATAAAACACATGCAAACAATCCTAACCGGCTAAGCTCGGCCCTTCCTGCCTTTTGTCTCCGTACTGGCTGGTTGAACAGTCACTGCTGTGTTATATACACCATCCAACTCCACCGCCTTTAACTGCATCTGGTGACGACAGCCTTTTTCTGCTATGGAGTGACACCGTGTGCCCGATGACCACCGCTGGCTCTGGTTCTGCTATCCGGAGCCTATAGAGACTCCCATCACCAGCTGCAGTCAAAGACGGTGATGGAATCCATTCATGGGAGGAGGGACTCTCTGGAGAGGCAGCTAATTATGGCCCAGTTATTACTGAACCAAAGAACTTCCCAATCATAATGTCTGCAGAGAAGCACCTTATAAACGGGATTATTTCATCGTTAATTAAAAACCTTTTCGCTCGGACACAAACCTGCATCCTCCTTTTCCCGGTCACCTGCAGCACATACCTATCTCCTGCAGCTGTTGTCTCCAGGTGTCTGCCTCTGGAGAATCCGGGTTTTCACCGATCAGTTTCCTCAGCGTGCCCTTCAGCTCCTCCACCTTCCCCGAGTGCTCAGCCAGTTCTGACAGCAAGGCCTGAAGAAGGAATACAATGTTTGAATATCACAGGTATTCAATAACTCAAAAATTCATTTACAGTTTGATGATTTTAACAGACAACAGCTGGTTTTACTGCGTCTTTACCAAAGGTCGCCATAAAGCATCAGAGTCAGTCCTTTACCTTGTTCTCCTGGGCCTGCGCTCGCACCACCTCCGGTTTGGAGGGGGAGGCGGTCTGTGCCTGTTTCAGGCTGTGCTCTCTGTCTGTCAGCCAGCTCTTGAGCTCCTGTGTGCCCTGCCTGGCCTTCTGCCTCAGCTCCAGAGAGGCCTGCTGGTGACCAAGACGCTCCTTTAACTCCCCGCCCAAAGCATCATATCGACTGTTCACGTCAGACACGGCTACCTGGAGCTCGGTCAGATCTGAGGGCAAAAAAAAACACATAAATGACAAACACATTAGAGTACGCAGCATCCACCAGAACAGATAATAGCAAATAATCTACACTCAGTAAAGTAGACATCTCACATAAAGCTACAGCCAGCTGAGAAGACCCACAACTGTAAGTAAAGCAGTACTAAATGTAACAAATACACCTGTTGTTGTGTTTTGGATGGACAGAAAACCAGCAGTGACCGGAGTGGGCGGGGCCAGGTGAAACCGCGACAGCACTAACGTAGGAGGCAGTCAGATCTCTGGAGGTAATTTCTGACCATGTGGGGTCGGCTGCTTCTGACTGCATAAAGGTTATGCTGCAGTGCCTCTCTGGCCTTTGTGAATACATGTGCTGCTGAGGTGTTGTATAATAAAGGGCGAGTGAAAAGATCCCACATGGTTAAGGAGGGATTGATGGATAAAAGGGACAGAGAGCGAGCTGGAGGGAGAGCTCACCTTTACAGGTGTGAATGCCATTGACACTGCTGGGACCTGCTGAGCCGTTGATGTGAGGAGCACCTGGGAGGAAAAACACACACAGCTGACTGAGTACAACACACTCATGCAAACAACAACAAGACAACGTGGCGAGCGACAAACCAACACAGGTGCTCAACGGTACCGAAAAGACCCGCCAACATACAAACGTGTCAGCACAGGACGCTCGGGGGGAGCTGAGGGCTGCTGGACACTCAGATATCAGAGATAAAGACACGAAGGACACCCCCGGCCTTCTAACAAACAACAATATAAATACTCACTGACCCACGAGCGCTTGGATTTAAGCATTAATCATGGGCTCACAGAGAGGTGAGTGGGTCCACAGTGAGAAAGCTGGAGACAACAACTGGTCACGTTTATTAGGATAATAATCGCTGGATTTAGTTTGTGGTTTTATCGGATTTCTGCAAGTCTGCAGGTAACGAACTGCCGTAGGGGTCGGCAGCATTTCCCGATTCCTTCGTTATTTAAATCCACCATCACAGCTTCGCTGCGTCACAGAAATTTAGCACGACCGATTCGATTATTAAAGCAGATTCATCGTTTTTGTCGTCTCCTTGCTGCAGTTCTTTAACTCGGGTCAATTAACTTTATAAATCCTCTGCTGATTTTTTCCACCTCCCACCATCTGTGAGTCTCCATCCTTGCTCTCACCTGCTTTGGTCTGAGGAGCAGTGATATCGATGATGAGCGACTCCAGCTCAGAGCCCGTCTTGTTCAGCTCTTGAACTCGGGATCCCTGCGACTCCCAGTCGTTCAACAAGTCCTGAAGTCAGGAACATTTTAGTGAGTCGTTTCAAGTAGCATGCGTGGCAAATTCACATCACATGAATAATTTACTTCCACATTAACCCACCTTAAGCTGCTGAACTCGTCTCTGCAGGCCCTCGGTGTTGAGGTTGGCCTCTTTGGAGGGCAGCTGGTCCTGCGCTGTCTGAAGCCACCTGACGAGGGAGCCAGAGAGGCCGCGGAACTGGAGCAGCTGCTGCTCGCAGGCCTGAATGGCAGCCAACCTGCAAGAGGAGAAACACGGGATGAGGGAGGAAGATGATGATGTGAAGAACATCAAGAGACGGCAGGGACCAGTGAAGGTAAGGAGAACCAGAGCAGAGGAAGTTCCACCGAAAAAAAAAACACATTTTTATTTTAATTTCAGTGTAAAGCAATCATACAGCCTCTTACAAATATCAACTATAATCTCTGAAAGGAAAATAAAGACAAAGCACTGTTAATGTGAACGAGGTCCACGCCGGCCTGGAGGCAGCATTAACACAGCCTTGACCTCCCTGCCTGTGTGTGCGATCTGTGTCGAGCTAAAGCTGGAAAAGTGCTGACTGCCTGCAGACAAAACAGCTCTGAGAAGACGTCTGGCATGGAGCAGTATCATTATCATGCTGCTATTTTCTCCCCCGTGGGATTCGAGGCTGGGAGTTATCCAAGCGGGCAGTTTATAGGATGGACAATGAGCCATGTGAACTCTGCTTATATTAGTACCAGCCAACACATCAGCTCACACACATTCAAGTACAGTAGACTCACACAAACACACTGTACTGTACGTGGCACCCCGGCAGTGAGAAACATCATGCTACATGGTATCCAAACCGGCCTGTCACACATAAAACTGGAGAGACTTTGTGGGCCGATTTATGATTTAACTTCACCTCCATCACCAAACTGAAATATGATCCACTACGTCTGCACCAGACCGATGGTATTTATAACCCCCCCCCCCGCTGACAGGATTTAAGTGTGGCTGCTCACTGATGCAACGTCAGACATTGTAGGCATAGCAACCGGTGCCTCATGAAGGTTACAGATTTAGAAAACAGAATTTGGAAACGTTCCACTCGGACGGTGTTTTTGCAGCCTGAGACGACTCAAACCACATTCTGGGTTTGTTCTGAATCCATCTCCAAGGTCGGCTCATGTGAGTCGCGGAAGGACCGACGCCGTTATAGCTGTGGGAGCAAATACAATTTCAGAGTTACGGCATCACTCACAGATTTGTATCTGATGCCCTCTTGTGTATTTTACAGTGAGTAACGTGACCGTTTCCGTGAAAATCACACCCGTGACTTTCAATCTTAAATGGTCTTAAATGACCAACTGATGCAAACTTAAAGGGACATAACGGGTAAAAGTTTCTGGTTTCTTGTTACAGCAGGAACTGTTTTCTCTCGCAGCTACACCTGCAAACCCTGTGCAGGAGGAAGTGTGCATCTACCTGTAATAACGGATGTGCCTCTTAACGCCGTCCCCCTCTGCAGGGCTGTGAGCTTACCTGCCTGCATGCATCAAAACAGTTCCTACATTAAACTGCTCACATCACGGTTTGAGTATCTGATCGTGATTTCTGGAGAGCAACATTAATGCCGAGTTTTACCAAATTAGTTTTTTGTTTGCTTTGAGCACAACGAGCGTCATTCAGTTAATTATAATAAAGATACGGCCGACTGTTTGACAGCTGACATCTCAAAACTAGATGACCAACAACACACTGATGACGGTGGATGAACAGCCCAAAATTCATGACCCGTCCCTCTGAGACCGCCCGTCCCACACTCACATTTACGGCTGCACAATTTCAAAGAGGCATTTTTCACACTGACATTTTTACCTTTCATTGACATTTTCTTCCAGTTGGGTGAATTCTTCAGTCACCCCTTTGACATTGTCCAATAAGCTCTGAGTATTACTGAAGGCTTTTGATTGGCTGAGCTCGGTGCCGAGGTTGCAAAAGGATTTCAGCTGGCCGGCTTCCTGCTCCAGCTCGGATCGGACCTCCTGAGAAGACGCGCACAGACAAACATGTTAGATGGGTGTGACCGGTCTCCTGTCCTATTAATGAAAGTCTGCTGACCTCGATGGTCTGCCTGTAATCGTCCACGCTGCGGTCCGGTTGGCCTACAGGACTCAGAGCCTTCAGTCGGCTCTGGGCGAAGACTCGGAGGTCCGTCCCCACTCGCTCGTAGCTCTCCAGCTTAGGCAGCAGCCCTTTGAGCTCGGCTTCCCTCTCGGCCTGGCTGGCCTGTGCTGCAGTGAAGCGCTGAGTCAGTTCTTCTAAACTGCCCTGAAGGCCTGAAGCTGTGGAGGCATCGGAGGTGTGGAGCAGTTTGGAAACAGAGTCTCGCGTTGCCTCCACACTGCCTTGCCTGGAGAGTAATTCCTGACGAAGTTTCTGAACAGGAAAGAGGGAAAAGAAATCCTTTCAGACCAGGATGGTGCTTTCTAACAAGGAAAAACAAAAGAACTTCAGATTTTTAGATTTTGTGGGTTATAATCCCACCTGATTCTGGGTCAGGGCATCCTGTACAGCCTGTGCGGTGGGCTCAATTGATCCAGGGCTCAGAGCCAGTTTGTCCAACCAGCTCAGCAGCCCCTTCAGGCCTTCCTGGACGCTGACAGACTGGGCCACAGCTGTCTGCAGCTGTTCGGCCCGTTCTGAGACAGACGTAGAAAGGGAGCCGAATCTCTTCTCCAAACCATCTGAATGGAGAGGATGAAACATAAAAACAGTCACGCTGTGAAAGAGCTGAGATTATAGCTGCCGTTGGGCAGATTGATTTACCTGCAGCACACAGGATGTCGACAGCTTTCAGAGACGGAGATTCGTCTGTGCTGACCAGATCTCTTCCTGCTCTCTTCACCTTCTCCAGCTGCACCGAGCGCTCCGCCAGCTCATCCTGAAGCAGCTAGACACACAAACACACACCTTTAATGACGGTCAATATTAAACACAAACTTTGCCTACAGTCCTCTTAAACAGCCCACCCTTTTTCTTCTAATGTAAAAGTTGGTCATCGTTTGCTTCACCTGTACTTGTCGCAGTGTGTTCTGCAGGTTCTGTGGGTCTGTCTCCCCACTGGGCTTTGCTATGCTTTGGTTCTGTTCCTGAGTGCTGAGCCAGGAGTGGAGGGAGACGACCTCATCCCGGTACTGCTGGTATCTCTCCAACAGGCCGGACAGACGGCCGCCCAACTCTGTTGACTGCACGTAACACACGAAGATTTTTAAGCACATAAACTGACCAAACACTGCACTCAGTATAATTTCTAATGACCTTTCCTTCACCTTGGTGTGCAGGACGGTGTATCTGTGGTTAGCATCCTGCAGCTTGTCGGTGACCAGCTGCTTGGTGCTCTCCAGAGCTGCGTCTGAACCACCAACCTGCTCCAGAGCTCCCTGAACAGAGTCCAGAACCTTCTGACCTGAGATGGAGACGAAGCGCAGGTCCGCCTTGTGGCAAATCACATCTTCACCGAGCTGGAATTACAGATATATTTACAGGTCAACTGAATAAATTCACACAGTCAAGCTGAAATTTTTCATTTTAAGTCTCAAAGGAAAGAACGATTAAATCAGAAGGTCACAGTTCAAATTCCGGGAACGGGTGGGAAAACCTGTAAGAAAACACTGTAGCTGTGGCACCCGGGGACTCTTAATGAGTGAATGACTCTAAACTGGCTAAGTGGACTTTCCTGCCCTCTCCCAGATGTGAGACATGAGGATAAATGGAGCGGGAGCATGGAAACTCACCCATGGATAATTACAGAAAAAAAAAAACAACAAGAAAATGATTTAAATCTGGGTCCAGATGCTCTGAGTAATATTTCTCAGCCCATTTACTTCAGTGCAAAGCATCAAAAAACCAGCTTCAGACAATTTAATCAAACTGTAGAGGCACAAGGTCACAATCTTCAAAAATATTAAAATATTAAGAGTCTGTCTAGACAATCTCATGCTCAGTAGTAGATGCAGCACAGAGTTTGCACTCGTCAGGCTCCTGTTTTTGATTGGGTAGGGTGTGTGCGGTGTGTCTATCTGCAGGTCTGAATTAGAGGGGTCAGTTTCGTGGATCAACAGCTCCCTCTTGTGGAGAAGGCTCAGCTTTGTCGTCCTGTTAAGTGAACAGTGCACGACTGTCTGCTGTAAATGCTGGAGCTGCAGTCGCTCTAGTGGAGAAACTATATCATTACAGCTTTCCTAAATGATCCCAACATCTCTTTCTTTTCTGTAAGTTTTTATGACAGGAAACACCGTCTGTGTTGGGGACTATTCGCTGAGCTCTAATTTTGTGTACCTTTCTGTGCTCGTCTAGCCTGCTCTTCAGCCCTTGTGCATCTGTTTCTCCTTCGCCGAGAGAACGAAGCTCCTGCTCGCTTTGTTCCAGCCAGGTACCCAAACTTCCATGTTCCTGGAGGAATTTTGTCAGCTCATCCGTCAGAACCTCGGACTTCCTCAGACGGTCCTACAAGAAAAGAGTTTCAGTAGCAGTCAGTTACCACAGGGGCTAAAACAGGGGCCACAGGGCCGCTGTTCAATCCTGCCTCTTAAAATGAAAAAAAAAGACATTCCTAGGGCACATATTTTGGATGGAGAGGACCAGCTTTCAGAAACATATACTTTTAGTACCTGACAGCTCTGCAGTCTGTCCTGGTGCTGAGCCTGCAGCTGGTCCAGGGCAGCCCTGAGTCGCTGTTTCTCCTCAGGAGGAACCGTTGTGTCAGGCTGGTCCAAAAGGGAACGAGCTGATTGGGTGATCTGCAGCAGCTGTGCCTGCTGTGCCTGGAGCTGCTGAAGCTCCGCCTGGGAGAAAGATTACATCAGTCAGAACTTTGCAACATTTTAAGACGTTTAAGTCAAAATGTGGCAAATATGGATTTGAGTCCAACCTGAAGCCTCTCAGTGTGTGACATCACAGTGCCCTCTGGCTGTGAAAAAGGTGCATCACAAACATCCTGGGCTGCTGCAGGTCCAGCTAATCTCTTGGCAGGTTGGTTAAGGGAGGACAGCTCATTCAGTAGAGAGTCTATGTGGCTTTGGGTCTCCTGTAGCTCCTCCACTGCCTTCGCCTGGTGCGGAGAAGAGGAGAAAAATCAGCGAATGAAGGAAAGCAGATTAAACCCTAGATGCTAACACTTCCTGCACTGCAGATCTATGACCACATTCATGTTCTTACCTTCTGTGTGTTCTGCTGCACGGTGTTGTTGATGGCCGTGTCGAGCTCGGACAGCGTGGCATTGGCTGAATCTGTCAGGGCTCGGTACTGCTCCTTCATTCTTGCTAGCGCCCCCTGCAGGTTCTCCCTCTCCTCTGGGCTCAGAGTTTGTCCTCGCTCTGACAGAAGCTCCTCTGCAGACCTGATGGCCTCAGCAATGGCCTCCCCTTTAGTCTGGAGGTCTTTCTGGACTTCCTGAAGACGGAAACAAGGAGGGAGATGTTGCCAAAGACTTCATCAAAGGAATAACGCATTATTATAAACCAAGTCTGAGATAAGACTGATCACACACAAACAGGACAGAGAGATTAGTTTGTGTTTCTTTCACACCTTTAGCTTCATCTGCTTCCCTTGGAGGACGTCCACATCACCCGACTCTGCTCCAGGTCTCTGACTGGCCAGCAAACCTGCAGCTCCAGCCAACCACGTGCTGAGGCCTTCCAGTTTCTGAGAGCACTCAGCTTTCTGCTGCTGAACCACCTGAGACACGCGGAGGAGAGGAGGAAGAGCAAAGATCCGGAGAGAAAGGAAATGTGAGGAAAACTGACCCAGAAAAAACGGAGGAGTCCGTCATAAACAACTCAGGAGCTTCTGATTTAGGTTCACCGGTGTTTAAACTTCTTAACAGATTCAAAAAGAAAACACTAAAATGATTCTGTAGTGCACGTTGCCAAGCTTTGAGCAGATTGTGTCCAGAGTTCACACGTAAAACACACACAGAGGCAGACACACACACACACACAAATTTATATCAACATGTTGGACAAGCAACACACAAACAATAAAAAGAGAAATCAAACAACTGTCTGTTTATTTTTGCAGTTTTTCCTCTTTCAGGTGCTCAGACGAGACAAGAGGAAAAACTGAAACACTGTAGCCAGCGACGCTTTACTGAGATCAGATCTTTACCGCCGTGACACAAGCGAGTTTCTTCAACGGCAATCTGGAACAGCAAGGCAAACAGGTTAATACAACACATGTTACAGAGACATGCAGATGAGCAAACACACTGGCACCAAAGGTTTCTGTAGGAGGAGTGAAGGTGGCGACTCTGTCGAGTAGCAAAGCAAAAACAGCAGCAGTGAGATCAGAACAGGTCTGAGCTGATGTGGCACTAAAAGCTGAAACCGTGGTGGAGGTTAGCGAGATTATGGGGGGCGTTTCTAATCGATCCATTAGATTCCATCAAACACGAGTGCTTTTAAAAACAGGACCGAGATCTTCTGTAGGAAAGCGTAACAGTTAACAGAGTGACAAACAAATGATGTTAAATATGAAGCTAACCGAACACTCGCACGGCATTCAAAACCATCTCAATCATCTGCGTCCAAACCTCTCTCTCCCTCGCACTCTGCCTCTCTCTCTCCTCGTCCTCTTCTTTCTCCTTCTCCTCGCGCCGCCGCTCCTCTTCCCTTTCTCTCTGGGCAGACAGAGCGTTGGCCCAGGCCCGCGCCTGACCGGACGCTCTGTGGAAGGCCTTCTGCAGCTGCTGGAGCTGCCCCAGAAGATGCCTGCTCTGCTCAGGGGCGAGGTCCTGCGCCCGCTCTGAGATGAACACCTGAATGTCAAAGACTGCACTGTCGACCTCGCTGGAGCGAGCCGACAGAGAGGCCTGCAGCTCCTGAAGGAAAGTGTCACACAGATTAATACTGTGCAGAACAATTTAAATGCATTTAACAAAGAAAATGTTTTTGTCTTGTTTGCATAATACCACACAATAATAACGCTAAACGTTCTGCAGAGTCTGACAAATGTAACAAACTTCTTGTCTCATAATAAAATTTGTTACTTCAGTCCAAACTTTGTCTGCAGAACACTTGCCTTGCAAAGATTCAGCTGCTGTGTGAGCTCATCTTTATCCTCTCCCTCTGTTTTTTCCGTCCCTGTCATTCCTCCATCCATCTGAGCCTCTGTCGCCCTCAGCCAAGCCAGCAGGCTCTCCACATGCTGTCCCAGTGACTTCTGCTCAGCTGTGACTGCGTCCTGAAAGGTCACAGTAATGTCAGTGACCTTACCTTTGTCTGATATCTTCACAGACACAAAGATGTCCTGTACGTCCTATGTTTCGGTTTCTGTTACCTTATATGAGTCTCTGTGGTCTCGCAGACTTTGCAGACTGCCCTCAGAGAGCGCTCTGGCAGCCTC
Source organism: Australoheros facetus (assembly GCA_030220045.1). Taxonomy (NCBI): domain Eukaryota; kingdom Metazoa; phylum Chordata; class Actinopteri; order Cichliformes; family Cichlidae; genus Australoheros; species Australoheros facetus. The sequence continues at coordinate 22,246 of JASGAU010357011.1, forward strand.
GTACCCCCGAGCCAAACTCCGCCCATCCTTTTCCAGGGCCAATAGGAGCTGAGGAGGAACATCTTTCGGTCGGGGTTTCAGCAGTTGCTCGGCCGCCTCCACCTCTTTGTTGATCTCAGGCTCCATGTCGCGCAGTTCAAGGTCCAGATTCTGCAGACAGATTAGAAGAAAACAAAAGTCTTCTTGATACATTTTAAGACGATAATCCTTAAATCAGCTGAACTGTTTGCCTCGCGCTGAAAACAAAATTCCAAACTGAGCTGCAAAAGCCTTAAAAACAGGTAAATGTGCAGCCAGGTGAATATTTCACCTCAGTCTGCCTGATGATGTCCTCCAATGCGACGAGGCTGCGGCCGACAGACTGCTGCTGCTGCTGCTTAAGCTGGACCTCAATATGTCTGACCATGGAGAGCAGGGCTACAGTCCGCTGGTCATGCTCCAGGCATTCCTGACGCATTAATGACGACTGTGGGAGCACACAAATAAAACACATGAAACCACACAAACACACTCTGAAACTTTTTTTTTAAATATTCATAAATGTTCTTCTTGCCTTGGCGGTCACAGATGTTCCCTCTTTCTTTGACACATGTTGTGGACTCCTGCTGGAATGACCCCCCTCCTCTTCCTCTCCCCAGCTCTCACTGGTTGTATCAGACTCGGGGACTGCGGGTGATTCAGACTCAGCTGAAGCATCTTCTGAGAGCAAAGGTGGTGTTTCTGAGGCGTCATGATGCTGCTCTTGGTTTTTAAAAGGTTTTGATTCCGGCGTCTCGGTCCTTTTGACTTTAGCTGGTTGGTGCTTTTTCTTCTTTCTGCTTTTTCCAGCTGTTTTATCAGGCTGTGGATCAGGAGCTGTGGGCTGAGCTGTGGGCTGATCTGTGGACTGAGCGTGTCCATCACGGGAAGAATCAGCGGATGTGATCACACCTCCGGTGCCTGAGTGGAGTTCATCTTTGCCACCAGCAGTCTCTTCCAGCTGAAAGTGATAACTGGGTCTCTGTACTTGATGTAAATGTGACATTGGTTGAAGAGTCTCAGCTGCTTCAATATTAACTGCAGGCATCTCCACCTCATTCGCCTCCTCACCAGCTAAAGGTGACCGCTTCTCATCATGTTTGCCCACCTTCTGCTCCTCAGTCACACCTGAGCTTCCCAGATCTGCTCTGTCCACAGTGGATTTTGTGGTGATTTCTGTTGTGGTGATCTCCACCTTTTCCTTGCTCAGTGACCTCTCAGGATCAACTTTTTCTGCCACTTTTGGACTCTTGGACTTTTTGCTCTTCTTGCTTTGTTTACTTGGCTGATGTTCTTTAGCTTGGACAGAAGCAGCTGTCTGAACGTTTCTCTGTGCGTCTTCCTTTTCAAAACGTGTCCCCTCTTCTTTTCCATTTGAAGAAGCCTCTGATGGTTTGACCTTTGTGGTCGCCTCGATCAAACATTTCTCCACAGTCACAGTTTCTGTGACTCTTGGCAATTTCATTTTGCCCACCTCAACACTCCTCTCCTCTTTACTGTCCTCTGATGAACCACGGGATCTCGTGACAGCATCACTCTCCACTCCCTCCGCCCTCGTTTCTGCCTGTACGTCACTAACAGTCGTAGCTTTGCCCTCCTTCTTCCCCACCTCCTTGCGCAGCGCCTGCAGCTCCTCGGCAGCCTGTTTCTCACTCACGCCTTTTTCAAACACCTTTTTGAGAATACTCTCTTTGGCCTTCAGGATCAGGGCCGCTTTCTCGTTGTCTGGTAGAGTTGATTTCTGAGGCAGCTCTCGCTCTTTGCTTCTCTGCACCTCCTGAACGCTGTCTGGTTTTTCTGGCTGCACAGAAACAGAAGTCTTTTCTTCAGGTTTCCCTTCCAGCTCCTCTCTTTTTATCTCCTGTCTCTTATCACCCTTTCCTGCAGTCTTCAGCATCATTTCAGCCGCCTCTTTCTCTGGTTCAGTGGTTCGTTTTAAGACTTCTTTCTGTCCCTGTTGTACCAAATTATTCTCATCGGTCCTTGTGTCACTTCCTTGGATCGAAGGCCCTTTGGAAGTGGCCTGACCGGGAAGGTGAGATTTCTCAGCCGTATCTTCTGATGTAAGCTCATCTACAGCTGCAGTAACATCTCCAGATTTTCCTCCCATTCCTGCCTCAGTTTGATCAATTTGAGATGGATGTTTGATCTCTGAAGGGCGAGCTTCACTCTTTGCCTCTTTACCTTTGGCCTTCTTTTTACTCTTCCTCTTCTTTTTGCTCTTGTTTTCTGACTCTTTGGATGCGGACGTCAGTAACTGCTCTGACTGCTCAGCATCAGTGCTGGGTTTGATCTCTGAATGTTCGACCTTTGAGGGCTTCTCTTTCTCCACTACATCACCCTTCTCATTTATGGTATCCTCTCTCTGCACTGCCTGATCATCCTTTCCAGATTCCTCTTCACCCAGCTGTGACAGTTCATCACCCTCTTTGCTTTCCAGGTCACCTGTAAGCATTCCTACCACAGGACCCGTCAGGCCTCCACCTTCACAAACACACTCTTCGCCCCCCTCCTGCACAGGTTCCCCATTGATGTCCGCTCTGTCCTCTTTCAGTAACTCTGTTTCAACATCACAGATCCGTGTCTGCTCGCGTTCTCCCACAGAACCTCTGATGAGGTTCTCCCTTTGCTCATCATCACCTGTTTGCAGTGTCTCATCTGTCTCCTGTTCGGGAAGACTCTCGTCTTGTGGTGCAATTTCTTTTATGGCTTGCTGGATTCTTTTCTCAACATTAGTTGCAAACTTAAATAAGACGTCCATGGACTCATCTGACTGTCTTAAAGACTTTTCTTCCACGGACTCAGATTCATCTACTTTCTCCTCCCCTGCAGGCGTGTCGTCATATAACACTGACTGATGTGAAGCTACAGGTCTCGACGTCTTCTCATCCTCTTGTGCAACTTCTAAATCTCTCTTTGAAAATGGAGATCTCGCGGGCTCCTCGGTGTTTACATCAGACCAGTTTGCTGCACTCTCCGGACTTGATGATGACATGATAGCAGGGCTGTATGTGCTATCTGATGAGGGAACAGGCGTAGAGCTGTCTTCACTGCTCACAGTCTCTACTGATACCACTTTCTCCTGAATCTCTGAGGCCACATAACTAGATATCAGTCCTACAGCAACTGCATCACTGAGACTTGAGATTCGCTGTCCAGTGGCTGGATCAACTAAGCCTCCTTTCATAAACTGGTTGGTAGCGATTTCTTTGACCATTTCCTCTCCAACTAAGCCTCTCGTAGAGGCTTCAGGCAGGGAGAGCCTTTCTCCAGATCTGATATCGATGATCCCACCGCTGTCCGCCTGGCTTTGGAGAAGCCTGAGCGCTGGGGCCGGGTCCACTTTCTGTAATGCAACGGCCTCGGGGAGGGTCAAGATTTCATTTGTTTGCTCATCCTGAACACCACGGAACGGCTTCACTTCCAAGAAGCGTTTCCCTGTTTCAATATCTATCTTACCCTGGTTTACAAGATCTGAATACGGCACGATGCGTGCTGTTTGGGGGTCAAGCACTCCCTGAGTTACTGTGGGAGAAGCCATGACCTCCCTGGCTTTGTTCTCATCTAGAAGACCCTTAGAGACCGCCTCTGTCAAGGTTAGTTTAATTCCAGTGTCAGGCTCTAAAATAGCTCCGGTTGATGCTTGGAAAGCAAAAGCTTCGGGGTGATGTGAAGGACTTACTTTTCCTTGGTAGACCCACTCTAGTTCCTCTAACCCAGGAGCAATGGACCGATCTACTAGTCCTCTATCAACAGCATCAGAGACTGGAAGCCTCATTCCTGAGGGATGGTGAATTATACCACCTTCAGCCACCTGCCTTGCCAACACCTGATAAGTCTCCTCTGGTCTAATTAAGCCTTTCTGAACAGCTAGTTCTAGAGGAACCGGAGACTTGGACTCTGGATCAACAACTCCTTCCATCTGCAGCTGTAAACTGGCTTTCTTAAAGGATGTTGCGGAGTCTGAATCCTTTCCCTTGTACGCCTTCTCCAGTGCTGCAAGTTCTTCTCTTTGACCATCCTCAATCAGCCCCAGGTTTGCTGCTAAAGTCACTGAGACTTTCTTATCCCTACGCAGGTCGACAATCCCCCCCGATGCCACTTGGGCTTCCAGAAGTCGAGCAGCTGTGTTGGGATCAATCAACCCCGCCCGAGCCGCCTCCCTCACCCCACAGATCTGCCTTTTCTCTACATCCACAACTCCTGCGAGGGTTTTATCGGATTTTAGGACACCCCACATTAGATCTTCATCTAGTAAACCCTCTTGCATGACTTCCTCCATGGTAAGTGACTCACCACTGCTGGCTTCTAGGAACCCCCCAAACAAACCTGCCTGAGCCATTAACTTAACAGCTGCATGGCCAGGAAGGACACCCTGGGCTACAGCCTCGTCTGGCAGCAGCTTTTCCCCTTCTTCTGTCATCAGACCTCCCTGTTTGAGCTGCAGGACTAACCTCTCCAGTTCAGCAGCCTCCCCGTGCTTCTCCACCACTGATTCAGGGACATCAACCTGAGGTTTGGCCATCTCTGAGTCGGTCTCTCTTACATCTGATTCAGTCTGTTTTACATCTTTTCTTTCTTGAGACTGTGTTAAGTCAGCATCTTCATTTACTTTCATTTCTGGGATGAGGTCTTTTAATGTCTTCCCTTCAATATCGCCCCCTGATCTGAGCGGCGCTCTGACACTTTGAATAACTTCTGTTGTTCTGCTATCTGTGGGTTGGGATCCAGTTTGTACCATTTCATCTGTGCCTTTAAGGCGTTTAGCTGAAACCAAACTGTCCAGACTGGTGACGTCCTTCTCTTGTTCATCTGCCTTTGCAGTTTTATCACCACCAGTTTCATATTTAGCTGAAACGGCCAAATCATGTTCTTGCATTGTCGCTGGTTTCTGCAGTGATCTGCTGTCTTTGTCACCCTCATGCTTTTCTTCTAGACTGCTTGTACCACTAATCTCAAAGTCCTCGCTCGGCGTGACTAAACTGGAACCACCGCCTTCATCTTCACTCGCTCCGTTATCGGTCAAACTACTCTTTCCCTCCATTTGCAATTGACCCTGCTTATCTGTAGCAGATCCTCCCGCAACCACGCCAGCGTCCTTGACTATCAGCATTAGCTCAGGGTTCAGCAGCACCAGGCGTTTTCCAGAATGAACATCTACATAGCTGTGAGTCATGAGGTGAAACAGCAGCTTGTGTTCAGCTTCTTCTTCAGGATCCTTCCCATTTGTTCGTGTAGTTTCCCACAGAAGGCCTGCTGGAGATGATGGAGGCAGTGGCGAGGCCGGAGGAGAGGAGGAGCTGGTGGAGCCCCAGCTGTGGCGGTTTAGTGAAGGGGTACCTGATTGGTTCATGCTGGAAAGAACATCTGGAATATGGACTTCTTTGAGGAAACTGATCACACTGGGCTCCAATTCCTCTTCAGCGGCCCTGTTCAGGGGCAGCACCCGGAGGGTTTCTGGGTCGTACAAAGCCCCGATGGCATGTCGCTGTCTCAGAGCGCTCCTTGCCAGATCCCCCGAGATCACACCTTGTTGAACAGCCTCAGCAATGGGTAGAACCTCTCCAGTTTCTGGCCAGAGCAAGCCGATGAAAGCCCAGAGGGATTCAAGGACCAACAGAGCCAACCGAGGGGAGAGAAGGTCCCTGTGAATACTCTCCTCTAAATCCAGGCGCTCCCTGCTGAAGGGGTCCAGAATCCCCCCGTTTTGCAGCTGACGTGCTAACATGGCGCAGGCTAGATCCTGGTCCATGAGCCCGTGGCGAACAGCTTCATCAATCGTCAGCCGATGGCCAGATCGCGGGTCTGCAATGCCACCGGCAAAAAGCTGAGCTTCGAGAAGTCGTACAGTAACTTTTCGATCAATCAGTCCTTCCTGCACTGCACGGAAAATACCGACTTTTCTTCCAGAACGGAGGCAAACAGTTCCTCCAGGCTGTTGCTTGACAGGGAAGAGAAGAAGCCCGGAGTCATCGTCGAGGACACATCGCAGCTGCAGCTCACACAGATTTACTTTCTCAGCGGTGTTTGGATCGATCAGCTCTCTGTGGTGTCGTCTCGACTGGAGCTTGGTCAGGATTCTGGGAGACAGAAGTCTCTTGTCTTCGGCTTGCTCCAAACTCAGCATTATTCCGGCCGAATGTCTCAAGCCTCCAGTACTCATCTGGAGCTCGAGAAGGCGAAGTCCCACCTCCTCTCTGATTAGCCCAGACTCCATGGCTCTAACTACAGGCAAGGCATTTTCTTTCTGTTCATCACTCGCAGACTTGGTATTTTCCACCACATGCAAAGCACTCTCAAGCTCAGAGAGGGACTCTCTGGTGTGGGTGTCAATTAGGCCTCGAGTTAGAGCTTGCGCCAGTGAAAGTTTGACAGGAGAGTCAGGCTGAAGCAGTCCACCCAGAATGAGCTGGGTCTCCAGCAGAACGTGGCAGGTGTCCTGGTCAATAAGACCGCGTCGGGCTGCTTGGAATACTGGGAATGTTTCCACAGTTCCCAGGTCAATCACTCCAGCAATGGCAATTTCATTCTGCAAAAAGAAAGAAAACAAAATCCCAGTTGATATTCATTCTGGCAGTTTTAGCCAGCGTGTATATTATGAAATGTTAATATGTTATTATATGACACTATAATATTAAAGCATATTAAGGGCAGATTGTAGAATCAGAAAAAAAAAAAAGAAGAAAACCCGCAACCAACAGTTTGTTTAAAAATACCACAATATACCTCTGTTAGCACTTTATTTATACATTTGATTGTTTTCTTAATTTCTCTTTTTAATTAAAAAGCATTTTAATACTTACCATCATAATCTAGGACAAGCAGTAAGCATGCAACAAAGCAAATAGTAAGAAAATGCAGAAAGAAGCTCTAAAATAAGGAGAAGCAAAGAGGGGAACACACAAGTTTTCAGAAGTAGTAGTATGAGAAAAACTACGTAAGAAAAACTTATCGGCAACAGTAAGAGAGAAAGCGAGCGCTACTTACCGTACGGGCCCATCCCGCCGCACACACACTAACGGGCCAGTTTACGGCTCGGCAGAGCGAGGCGCGACAGGTGAGAAGCTGGTTGTTAGCGTTCTGCATGCCACTCTTCATTCTGACTCCTAACACGGCTCTGAAACCTCCAGCTGACCTCACATTAAGCTGAGCAGGCTCGGCTAAGCTAACAGCTAAAATACTGAACTAAGACTGCTCAGTGAGAGCTGACCGGGGGGGGGGGCACAGATCACCATCAATTACTGCAGATTGTTATCCTTCCATACAGCATGTATTACATGTTTATAGGCAGGGCGCTAGTACCTCATGATATCCACTCAGACTAACTGCACAGCTGAGCTAACCTGTTCTCACAGAACGGAGAAACAAAGTTTATCAAAGTCCTGCTTTGAGTTCTGATCCTCGGATGTCCACAACTCTCCGCTGGCAGCTGTTAGTGATTTTCAAGCAAAATGCTGGTTTAAAGTTTCACACATTAATAGTATGCATTAGAACAAACACAAAAATGTCATTCACACACACACTCTTTCACACACACACACGCGCGTGTGATCTGGACACAACATGCTCAAATGGTGAAGTTGTTTTGTTTTTGCGTAGCTGGCCTCTGGTGCACTTACACTAAAACCATAAAACATTTATGCAGGAATCGAACTACGAGTGCAGCTGTTGAACCTACGACGTGTCAGGAACCTGAAATTCTCACACACCCGGTGGATCCACACTTCCAATGAAAGGGAGGAACGATTTTATGAATGTGGGATTCCTGCACATCTGTATGAGGTAAATGTATGCAGAAAAGCAGTGCGCTGACTTTATGCAGTGGCGTTTTACCACCGTATAAAGAAAAGTAACTAAAGTATTTGCAGCTGCTGAGATGACGGTGAAACGTGAATGCAGCTCCACTTTAACAGTGACCGTTTCTACCAATGACAGCAAAGCTCTACAGCTTTCACCTCGCTGACTCGGGCAGCACTGATGGAGTGCGGCACCACTAAAGGCCGTGTGTTAACCATGTTAGCAGCTCAGCACATGTATTTTCTGATGATGACGATGGTGATGATGTGGGGATAGTTAATGACATGATTGCAGGCTTTTAGATTACAACGTGAGGATGATGACTCCATGCTGAGGCCCAGTTCAGACTGTGGATTCCAGGATTTCTGTCCTTTGGTGCCCACATTTAGCTTTAACACCAGCTTTATTAACAAAACTGTCTTTTATTTCAGCGCCCATTATTTCTATCAATGTTGACCAAAAACATGGTCACAATTCTTATTACAGAGGATCTGAATACACGTCTGAACAGGATCCGTCGGTGTTTGTTAAACCAAGTCGATGGGTGAGATTCATCGATACTGGTGATGCTTTCAGAAATGCACTCTGTGAACACACAACATGCGGCGCGACAGACGATCGTTTGCTGGCCCACAAATAACCTTTATAAAGTACCGCTGCAGTTTGTTTTTTTTTTTAAAGCAGAATAAATTTTAGCCATAAATTTGCAGACACCCTCGACCCTCTCGGCCGATCTACCTTTCTTTCCTCCTCTTTGGCTAGCTGCTGCTCCAGCTGCTGCAGCTGTTGGGTGGAGCTGTCACAAAGCTGATGGTAGGTGGTGGTCAGCTCGTCCAGCTGAGCCTCCACGTGAGCGCGCTCCTCTGGAGACAGCCTGCAGCAGGAACAACGGGCGAGGTTAGCAGGTCCGAGTTAGGCATTTAACATTAGTCTGCAAATATTTTTCAGTCGCTTTGATATAAAATTCATGAGTACTGTGACTGTTTCAAGTTGGCCATTATTATTGTTTAATCCTAACTTACATTTAGTGAACTGTTAACTTCTGCTCAGTTCTTAAATTCCACTATATTTTTATTTTTCTCAGATTAATCGAGCTAATCTGTCCATTTACCTGCTGCCTGCACATTTACCTGCACTGGGAATCTCTGTTTCAGAGTTCAGGTGAATTCACTGCAGCTTGAAAAAGATAATAAGTGTCTGTGTGCACATGCATGTGAAGTTAACTTACTTGCTGGCCTGTTTAGACAGAAGGAAGACCTGTGTGCTCCTTATAGCTTCAGCCACCTGATCTTTCTTGGCTGCGACCTGTTCACTGATGGCCTGCACAAAAGACAGACCTTCATGTATCTTCATGCACCATTAAAAGAGGCACCAGCACAACAAACTTATTCACATTCATTATACATAGAAAGAGTACCTGTTGAGCAGCGAGTGAAGACTCGGCGTTGGGACCGCCGGCCCGTCCCTGGAGGCCTTTGGCCCAGCCCAGCAGGTCTGAAACCTGGCCCACCCTGGCCTGCTTCTCCTCCTCCACCTCTTTCTGCACAGTAAGAAGGACAAAAGCAGAAACTATTAACAGCAGAAGTTACATACGTTCACCCTGTACAGCACAGACAGTACGGGATATCGTGGTTCAGTGGTGGTAGCAGCTACAGACCACCTGTCTCCACCTGTGTCCACGCAGAGAACATCTGTTGTCAGACTGCAGATGTTTTGACCCAGCATGATATCCATACTGTGAGTGCTGTACTTCAGGGAAGGGACGATATAGTCATAACTCTTCAGTTCAGCGTGCGGCTGCAGTCACATGAACATGAGACACTTTAATAGATGTGAAGCAACAGAGTCACAGAGAGAAGAAGAAGAAGCGTCACCTCCTCCTCCTCCAGTCGTCTCAGAGCATCGCTGATGTACTTCACGTGCTGGGTTGTTAAGGTCACTAAGGCGGTATATCGTGTGCGCAAGTCCATAAACTGAGGAGATAAAACCCCCAAAACAAACGCATCACTGACAAAAACACAAACACAAAACACACAAACTTAAAAGCAGATCGTAAATCGCTCCCTCGGTACCTCCTGAGTGATGGCGTCGGAGGAAGAGTGCATCCTCCTCCTCTTCACAGGCGATTTGTGCATCGACTCGACGAAGGCTCTGTACGTCATCAGCTGTAGCTCGTAATCCTACACAATAAAAGCACGAGAGAATGAAGTAAAGATTTATTTTAGGTTTGGGCATTTAGTGAAAGTGATTTAAATACAAAGTGTTCAACACACAAAGCAGCAGCCGGGATATTTTTAATAGTTTTTATTTATTTTATTCTGTTTCAGGACAGATTTTCTTATTTCAGGTTAGTTTTGTTTTACTTTGTTTCTGTTTAGTTTAACTTTAAAAAAAAGGATTCATGTGTTTCACTGTCAGACGTCTCAGTAGTCTCAAGAATAAAATTAAAGACAGTTCATATTTGCATTTTTTTTTTTGCACAATATAATTTTAGTCATTTTTTTTTTTATTCGCTTGTGTACTTTAAATTTTTATGTTTCGGCTGTAATAAACCACAGCAGAGTTTATAAACAGTAAAAAAATTAAATCCTCACCTTAACGGAGGCACAGTACTGTTTGGAGTGAGTCTGACACTCGTCTAGTTTGGTCTGGTTCTGTTCGATCTCAGCTACCAAGGCCTGGAGAGACAAAGAGCGATTCTTTAGAGATGGTTAGGCTCTAATCTTTCATTCCTCCACAGACTGAAAGGATTTAGTGGTGCTCACGGTCTGCTGGGCCAGTTGCTCAGACAGCGCTTTGCTGTCCATCTGTCCAGGCTGCGTGTTTTCTTGTCTCTCCGTCGTCTCTTCGATCCACTTGATCAAAGCCGAGTGGCCGTCTCTGTACTGCTGCAGGGACGAGCCCAGAGCGTCGAGCTCCGCTTGTCTGCAAGAAAACAGAAAACTACCTTCAGAGCGTTTCGCAGCCACACAACCTCACAACACAGACACACACGACCCGTCCTCCTGCTCATCCCTTTCTTTTTAGGCTTCTTCACTCACCGCGTCTCCATCTGTCGTTTGATTCCGCCCCACCTCTCTGTTATCTGACTGGCTTTGTCCTGGTAGCGCTCGATTTCGGGGCTGCGGTCTGGATGGAGCCGGTTGAGCTGGGTCCCTGCCTCTTTGGCCCGAAGCACCCCCAGCTGCAGAGACTGGAAGATGCCCTCCTGCTCGGCCAGCTCAGCCTGCCACCTCTGAAATAAAATACATGAAAGCCAACAGAAGCAGAACGAGGGTTAGAGCTTTTTCTCTTTACGGGGGCAGGAAAGGCTTTCACGTGACCGTGTGAGGCTCACCCCCAGTTGATCTCGGAGGTTTCGGATGGACGTCGTGTCAGCGGGAACAATGTCTTCTTCACTTAGTCTGCTCTCGTACTTCCTGACTTGGCTCTCTGCTTCATCCAGGCTACGGATCAGGACTTCCACTGTTTTTAACCTAAAGATGGAAAACAACAATAAATCATATAACTCAGAGAAAGAAAGAAGAGAAGAGCTTCACACGACAGAGGGAGAAAAATCTAACTTTTCGAGGTAGACAGCTGAGAGGTTGTGGAGTTTATCCATCTTGTCCACAGCATGATTGAGCTCCGAGCGGAGGACAGGGATGCTGGACGAGGTCGGCTTCTCCTCGAAGAATTTAACGCAACGACGAGACACATCGCCCAGACTGGAGCGCAGGCCGTCCAGCTCTGACTGCAGCTTCTGGACGGGAGTGTGAATAAAATTAAGTTAAATTAAGCTTCATTATTATAACTTCCTTTGATAAATGTTCCCAAGCTTAAGTCATAATCGATTCCAGCTGTAAAAACAGTCAGGATCACACTCATGATCAGCAGTTCTGATATTTCCTGATTTATCCTGAAACAAATCTATGAACTCATGAGTGGGGTTTTTTTTTTTCTGCCTTTATCAAAGATGACAACAACATAAATACACGTAATGCTACGTGAAAGCTCAGGAGTCCTGATGAAACGTGTTATAGCACTTTGCAGCCAGCGGATGGCGCTCAAACTCACCTCCTGCTCTCTAATCTGGACGGTGGTGTCAGCACTGTCACCTGACAGCAGGATGGGAGGCGGAGTCTCGATGCTCCTCGTCAGTCTCCGCTCGGCCTCGTTAATGCGCAGGGCGATGTTCTGCAGCTCTGAGAGGTGGGACCGAGAGACGGACTCATCCTTCTCCACTGAGCAAAGATGAAAGATGAGAACGAGGAGGATTATTTAACTGTCATTCTGACACATGCAGATTATCTGCATAAGTTTGGTCAAAGATCAGAAAGTGATGAACTAAATCCTGACTCACCCGTCTCCATGTTAAGCAGCAGGTCCCGGCACTGCTGCTGGGCCCGCTGAACGTCCATCTCGAGCTCTCGTCTCTCGGCCGGCGTGAACACAGAGCTCTCTTTGCTGTCTGACAGGAAGTCGGCCAGCTGGGACTCCAGGTGATCGAGGACGTGCTGCCGCTCTGACGGAGACTGACTGCGAACCTGAGAGGAAAGACGTGGAGAAGGGAAAGGAACCACAAACGGAAACTCATCACAGTGAACGAGACAGATGGCACAGCCACCTCCGTGATGAACCACACACAGGATCTCACCGTGTCCAGGTTCCACCCAGAGACGGTCCTGATGTCCTTGAGCAGGTAGTGCCAGGACACCACACTCTTCATGTTCACGTGCAGCTGATGCCACAGAGACATGACCTTCTGGTACAGCTGTTCAGCTCTGTAGATACAAACATGAAGGTTATTCCCTACAATACTGAACACATTTGATTCTGATTCAAATGTCGTCTCATCAGAAATTATTTCAGCACCATTTGAAAAAGTTTTAAAATCTTGATAAATAAAATGTAGCAACTGTCTCAAAATGATGTCATATATTTGAGATCAGGAGTCCAATAATCTACAAGATTGTTTCCAAAGTGACTCTTTGGATTTTTGGACTGTTGGTCAGGCGGCACCACGTCCACCTGTTCCTCCAGCATCCTGCAGACCAAGGATCGAGGAATTTTGCAACATTTGTGCGTAATTATCCAGAATGCACTCACAACACCGATCCACATTTCCAGTATGTGCCTCACCTGCTGGCTGTGTCGATGGCCTCCTGGTTCGGAGGCGGGACGCTGAAACACACAGAGGGGACCATGGCTTCGTTCCCCGTTGGACTGATCACCTTCCACTTGGTCCTCTGAGAGTTGTCCTCCAGCACGCACTCCTCTCCTCGGCTTATCGTGATCTGAGAGCATGAGGAGAGGTGCACAGAGAGGGAGGGACAGACGGGAGCACGAACAGAGGTTGGAGGAGGAAGGGAAGGTTATGAAAAGACAGATGTTGGAAAAACAGATGTGGAGAACAAGATGGACAGTAAGAGAAAATTAAGAGAATGGGTCACAAAGCGAGGGACACACGATGGAGACGAGGAGACAGAACGGAAGGCGAAGAAAGCAAGAGAGGAGAAAAGAGGAAAACACGTAAACCAAAACGCAACAGCAACAAAACTCATAATGCAACACAAAATGCAAACATGGACCTGATGAAGTTAGAAGGAGCCCTAACATGGTATGATATTAGAGAAGCTGAGCAGGGACGATGCCATGTGGTGTGAAAGCTGCTTTGCACCAGTAAAGCTTCTGATTGTGAAAGCAGCAAATCTGCTCCAAACTCAAAAATCCAGTGTTAGGGCTGCACATCAACGCTGTACTGTGTCCCCCACCCACCACCCTCTCTCACCCCCTTCCCTGCACACACACTCACACAAACAATAAGGCAAAGCTGTGCACATACACCTACTACATGAATGTATATCCAAACTTAAAGGCTATTTTCTGACTGACTGAATGAGCCTGAGAGGCACAGATGGGGTTAAATTCAGTTCAGTTCAGAGATTGCTCCCCGCTCTTATCAACTGATCTCAGCCTATCAGCCATCTGTGACTAAAGCTAACAACTGTATTAACGGATCCTCCATGAATATGAATATCTACAATCTGCAGGAAAGGGACCACGTTTGGTTTCTGCTGGTAGTTTAAGTGCTGACACGTTTATATCCGCCTGCATTAATATAAACATCCATGTAAAGTGCAAAAGAGTGACGTATTTGCCACAATGTACTCCCCAAACCACTGACTGTCTGACAACAATGTAACCAACATTTTGTCAGCCTTTTAAAATGTATCCACGCTCAGAAACAATGACCGGCACGCAGGACAGGAAGTCTTAGCCCGGATAGCAGCTGGCTATACCGGAAGCCCCCCGAAATGTTCCCCGTCATTCCCAGAGGCTAAGGTAAGATTGTTACCATAATAAACTTTGGAGAGATTATCCCATCACCAGATCCCTGCTACAAGGATCCCAAAAACATCCGTTTGACATCATAACAACATTTAAATTAGGTGATGTTTTCTATTTTCCTGTAAAAACATAATTCAGATTTTTGTTTCAGGGTGGAGAAAAAAAGAAAAGAAAGGTACCCAAAGCTATTTAATACATCATCTCTAGCTTCACTCTAACAGTTCAGGCACAGGGTTCATTACCAATTACATAACCTGAAATCAGCTGATAAGAAAGCAGCAACCAGGGGCAGTGCAGTGTGTGCAGTGTAAGAATCTGAGGTGAGAGAGGGAGAATATAGGCAGCTATACCTGAACGTTTGTCTTGCCACCCCAGCCGACAGACGAGAGGGAAGGAAGAGGAGGAGGAAGAGGAGGGAGTGAAAGGGGAGGAGGCCAAAAAAAGGTAGATGAGGGTATGGAAAGAAAGGGGAAGACACGGGAAAGTGAAGGAGAGAAAGATTACTTTTGGTTCATGTGCACGTTTGTCCAGATGTGTCAACTCTGTGGGAGGTTTCAGCTTCACGTTACTTTAGATCAGTGAGGCGGAGGGCCGAAGCGCCTCCTTTACCTGGACACCAGATCTCACATCTAGCATGCTTCAGGGAGCAATCTAACACACAGCAGGCTAAATATAGCAGCGTTGGGGGGGCAGCTGTACGACCTGCTAAGCTCTCAGAGGATGGGACAGATGTATAATTGATCGGCTTTTAGATTCCCAGAGGCCATCACAGCTGAATCAGAGAGCGACGCTCACAGTGCTTCTTTTTATCAGAGACTGAGCGGGAAAACAAAATCATGAGCTTTCTCAATGATAACATTTGAATCATCATAATTATGACTGTTCAGCTTCCAAACTTGTAACTGCTGTATGTTATTCATGGTTAAGGACCACCTCAGGCTGAGAGACGGTGCTCATTCAGATGTTTTCATCAACCTGAACCCAAAGGTCACGAGCTTCAAGGAACAGCAGTGGAGTGAGGGCTTTGTGGGGGAGTGCAGGGCCGAGGGGAGGCGGCTGGTGGCGAGGGGCAAACCGGTGCTACGCTTTTTTTTCTTTAACAGGACAACAAGCATGCCCACATGTTCATCAAGTACAGTAACACTGCTCTGGGTGCCGTACCTCAATCTGCCTGTAGTCACAGATGGCTCTGATGGGCGTCGTAGCTCCCAGCGTGCTCTCTGCGCTGCGGGGGCGCAGCTGCACCACCGTCTTGGCCCGGCCAACGAGGCTGGCTACTGTACTCCGATACTCAATGAGCTGCTCTTTCTCCTCCTACAGGAAGGACAGAAGTCATTAAAGATTCAAACTCTTTATGAACGTTGTACTTGTAATTTTACTGTAGGGTAAAAATCCATCGAGCAGCAGACGTTCCAGTCCAGATTACAGAGGCGTAATCTGGACTGGAACGTCAGCGTCGATGTTCAGAAAACCACACAGAAACCACCAAAATCACGTTATC
The DNA here is from genome assembly GCA_030220045.1 of Australoheros facetus. Classification (NCBI taxonomy): domain Eukaryota; kingdom Metazoa; phylum Chordata; class Actinopteri; order Cichliformes; family Cichlidae; genus Australoheros; species Australoheros facetus. The sequence continues at coordinate 37,892 of JASGAU010357011.1, forward strand.
AACATTTCCCGTCCGAAGTCCTTCGACATCGACGTCCTGTTAGCCTGCAGCTGCCGGGATGAGCGAACCGATGTTTCCTGATTCACTGCCTGTGTCAGCCTGACCCCCAAACATTAAACTGGTGCTTTTCACTCTGACAGGCAGAATTACATTTCACTTCTGTCCCCCCCCACCAAAGCAGAAGCACAGCGTCATTAAGGATTCATTACAGAGGGAGACAACAGGCAGGTACAGGTGAGTTAGGCACAGTCTGAGGCACAGAGTTAATAACTTTGTACGTTACACCCCAGGAATGAATTTCACAGTGAGGCGGCATTCGCTGCAGTCAGAACGAGCGACAAACATAATTTACACAGACATGAATTAAAGTGTGGATGCGTGAGGAATTCAAGTTAATTACAACCACAGGCTATCGAGGACTTCTGTAAAGGTAATGAGATCAGCAGCAAGGCTCAAACATTATATCCAGAGACCGTGAATTTAACAGGTGTGACGACATTTAGGGAGAGGTTTCCGTATAAACACCTATTTTATCTGGTGCAACTAACCACATATGAAGAAGTCATTCAATATGAGCGCACAAAGGAAAGATCAGGCAGGAAATCAGTCACAATAGAGGGAGAGGTCTGATCAAACAGACATCAGTCTCCACCTTAAAGGATGATTCAGGATCTTTTTCTTAGTCAAACAAAAGTTCAGCTGGTTTTTGTTGTGTCATTTAAAGGTTCCTGCAGGACTGGCCGGCCCCTCCCAGCATAATGAACTGGAAACTTCTTTAACACACAACCACAAGCAGGCTGACCGACAGATGCACACACAGCAGATAGCATGAAATTATAGCATCCCTATATATATATATATATAATGCTGAGCGCACACACTCGTGCTCTCACACACACCTCTTTAATAAGAGGACGTGGATGCTGCTCTGGCCTGCAGAGCAATGCTCGCACTAAACCTGCCATCTGCTTCAAGTCAGAGGTGTGTGTGTGTGTGTGTGTGTGTGTGTGTGTGTGTGTGTGTGTGTGTGTGTGCGTGCGCGTGTGTATGCATGTGAGAAGTAGGTGCAAACATGGCAGGCTTTCAAATGTGCCACGGGGGGGATGATTCAGGACTCTAACAGATTACTTGGCTGTGTCACATGAGGTGCCGCAGGCGCCTGAGGCAGAACAAAAACAATCAGGAGGACGGTGCTGCACCAACAGCTCGTCTAATGCAGGTCTCTGATGTTAGAAAAATGCTGCATCATCCCTGTTGGTGCCTCGGTCTGGGAGTACACCGAGTGTTTAAGTTTGCACTCTGCACACACGGTGGAGCCACGGACTGAGGACACCCAGTTATCTGGGATAAAACTATGTTACTTAAGATGCTTATCGTGGTATATTTTTGTGGTTTGCATGGAACAGCTGTGACTCAGGAGGGAGGATGGAACATTTGGCGGTTTGAAACCTCGTTCATCCAGTCTCGATTTCAAAGTGTCTACGAGCAAGACGCCACCTCCGAGAACTGCTCCTGAGGAGTTTCACAGGTGTGTCAAATCAAAGAGCTGTACGTGCACAACAAATCCTACTGTATGAATGTGCCGGCAAAGACAGTAAACAAAGGCCCGAGGATATTCATCCCGGCAAAAGAACTGGAGGAGCATAAATGCTTGATTTATTATTATTATATTTAGTTCTAACTTAAAAAGCATTTCAGATTCATCTGAGCATTACTGAAATAAAAAAGAAGCTCCAATAAAGTCTGAATTTTATTAACGGGGAGCTGAATTTTATTTAACACTTCTTCCCATCAGCTGACCATTAATCTGCTCTGCATGGAAAAAGAAACTGGATATTATTCCTAAGACAGAAAACTGAAGCGCAGCTACCATCGAGTCCTGCAGCAGGTCTTCCAGTTTGCTCAGCCTGCTGCTCTTGTCACAGCTGTACTGTCTCTTGATGGTTTCCCGGAGCTGGCGGAGGTATGACTCACAGTCCCGAGCGTCACTCATGAACTGACACGAGGAAAAAAAAGACAAAAATAAAAATGGATTCGTATTCAATGACACAAAAATGATTCAAAAAATAAGAATAATTATATATTTGGAAAATGATCCTGAACTCCAGCCTCACCTGGAAGTACGCCGTGTTGTCTTTGAGATGTTGCTCCACACACATGCAGAGCTGGTCCACCCACTGCCACTGAGTCTGCAGGGCTGCACTGTAAGCCTGATGATACAGATGGAGGCAGAGAGTTGGTGGCATGCTAAACTTTATGTAAGAGCTCCTTCAGGAGACACGAGTGAGATTTTTGCAGCCTCGGATCATATAAACTGAATCTATCTAACCAGGATGGTAACCAGCACAGACCGGCAGGAAAACCAAATCCCAAATAAGTGCAGTTCTAGTATTTCACTAAGACGCGGATCATAATTCCTACTTGTTAACAGTTTCCTGTTCCACACAAGCGAGCCGGAAAAACCCGGAGACTTTAAAGGTCGTCCAGCCTAATGAATAAAATCAGGACATTCACCTCCACGGTCTGCTTGGCCGGATGGTTCTCCTGACACAGACGGCCGGCCGTTTCCTGGAGCGACCGCATCGCGTCTCGTTTGTCATCGAGCTCTAACCGCAGCTCCTGCAAACAGAACAGGAAGCGAGGAAGGTCAAAGGTGAAGGCGGGACATTTTTAGAGCACTGGACAGGTGTGAAAACAATCTCTATATTTTAGATGCAATCAACACTTTTATCTGGAGATTAATACACGTGGAAAACAAATGAGGCCAAAGGTCATCAGCTCGAGGCAGAGGAGGCCATCGGTGTGTGCGTGTCTGTCCTCTTCCTCACACTCACACTGTATAAATCTCTCTTTGCGTTCATGTTGGCGTTGCTGTCGCTCCAGTCGAAGGCGATCTCCTCCTCCTCCCTCTCGTTGAGCCAGATCAGCTCGTCGGTGCACTGGGACACGAACGCGTGCAGGCTCTCCAGGCTCCGCAGGCGCCATGACGAATGTTCCTACGGCAACCACACAAACAAAACCCCATGCTAATCAGCAGTGCAGAGACAAATCAGTTCAATAAATAAAACCTTCCTCCTACTGGGAAGTTTGGATTATACTGATGATAATGATAAGTGCTGTGGGAACAAAAACCTTCCTAGAAGACCATCAGAGGAAGCCGTTAACAGAGACGGCTCTGGAAGTGAATTACACATTAAAATGTCATCATTTAAGAGCCCAACGTCCTGCCTGTAACTCCTTAAAGGGGAGGTGTACCCCAAAACCTAACGTGCATGCTGTCGCAGTGCTTTTCTCCGTCTACACTGCTCTGCTGCGACTCGCCCACGTTTGTTTCTTCTCTTCACTGGAACAGAAACACATTTTCAGGTCTTCAGCTGCTTTGAGACCCTGAAACCTTTGAGTGAGCAGTTTCACGGAGGAAGGCTTTTCTCTCTAACAAACTTCACCCACCAACCGTCCAGCTACACTTGGTGAGAGCCTTGTGGGCAGCGTGACAGGATATAAACATTAACTGTCCCTCGGCTGAGCTGTAACGTTAGCAGCTGCACGTTTCTTTGGGCTGGTGATACTGACGGGTGGAGGAGAAATACATAAATTTCCTTTCGGGGTGAGCTGTGCCTTTAAGAAAGATTTTTTTCTACCACAACTGTGCGGTTTGTTTCCCTTCTTTCTCCTGAACATTATTAATGCTTTTAATGCATTTAAAATGGCTTATTTAGAGGAAAATCTACAAGCTCGTACTTCTTAGAGGAAGAAAGTAGGAAAACAGAGGACAGAGAGAAAAGGGGAACATTTAGGGGCAGATGCAGAACTGTGTCATGCTGTAATGGGATTAACTGGGAACGCTGGGTGATCTGGGGAAACAAAGAAGTGCAGAAACGCACACACACACACGCAGCCCCTGAGCTGAGACTAACCAGTAGTTTGCAGTATTGGTGCTCCAGCTTGGCCAGGGTCTCAGAGTAACTGCTCTTGAAGTTGGGGGAGACTTTAGTCTGGAGGGGAGGAAGAGAAGCCTCATTAAAAACTGAGACCACGAGTGCATCGATCCCAAACGTATGAGGGACGTCCGTACCTCGTAGCTGCGCGCCTCCTGCAGGCCGCTCCTCAGCTCCTCCACTGCAGCGTGTATGCTGTTGTGCTCTTCGAGGTTTTTCTCTATCGAGGCGAGGTCTGCTCCCCATTCGGCGCGCTCCAGCAGCTCCTGACACACACAAACCAACAGGATGATTCACGAAGGACTGAAAAAGTGTTTTTATTCTGCTAAAACTTAAAAATACACCCTACTGTCTTTTAAGGATGGAAATTTATAAAACACAGTAACTAATTTTCAGCATCTCATAGCATGTGAAAATAAATAATTCATAAAATAATCAGCAGTAAAAGATTTTAGAGCGGACTGACCTGCGTCTCCTCCACCCATCCAAGCAGCTCGTAGATGAACCTCAGGCTGCCTTCGTCCTCTGATGAAGACATGGCCACCAGCTGGGAGCGAGCCACCGGCCGCCGCAGGAGCGCAGCTCCGACCGCTCCCACGGCGCCCACGGCTCCCAGCAGCGTCTGCCCCAGAGACAGGCTGCTGTCGGGGGCCCTCTGGCTGATGTGCTCTGTCCCCGTGGTGCCCAGGGCCTGAGAGAAGTGGCCTTTCCTGTACACGCTGGAGCACTGCAGTCTGAGGGAGACCAGCTCCTCTTGTAGCCGGGAAACTCTGATGATAAAAATATATATATCATAGTACAAAGTTCATGGAGGGCGAGACCGCCACACATTTCCTCTCCCAGCATTGATCACCTGATTATTCAGCTATGAATTCGTTTAAATCAGCTGCCTTACAGTTTTAACAGCTCCCTTAAATGAGTCAATTATGTGTCAAGTCTAAATATTTGCTAAAATATTTAATAATCTTGGACAGCATGTTCCTGTTAAAGAGCAGAATAAAAAAAAACAAGGTTATTGTTGCTTTAAAGGGCAGCAGCCGATTTTCATTAGTTTTAATAACAGCAGTTTAAACTAAACGGAGCAGCTCGTTTACACACACAGGTAAGGATACAACAGGTGTTATAGGTATCATAAACTGTTTGTACTCACAGTGATTAAAATAAATGTCTCAATCATAATAATGAATTGAAGGCTGCTCTGACAGAGTTGTACAGAGGCCTGAATTTGCCCTGAATTATTCTTACGTCCATGAAATAACATCAGCGATGGGAAATCGTCCCACCATTAACGAAAATATAAAATAAATGTAGAATCAGGATATCAGGATATATCTGAGTACCTTCTGCAAAACTACTCTGAGCTCATTTTGAGGCCTTACTCTAAACTTTTATCCAAATACTTTCAGTCACCCCTGTGTTAGCACACATATAATGCTTATTCCAGCAAACACACGTTTTCAATATTAACAATACTCATTAAATAAACTATTTTAAGCCTGCTGATTATCTTTAACATTTCTACAAATACTCTTTGGTAGCCTAGAACAGACACAAAGTTTCCATGTAAACAGATAAAGTACTGCACTCTGTACAAGTCTGTATACTACAGCTGACAGATATGGGGAATCCCCACTTTTTCCATTTCAGTCAATAATAGGTAGGCATAGCCAATCACGCAGCACAATATGATCACATATTGGTGCATATCACACAAAATTAGACCAATTAGAACATACAGAAATTAATAGGCGTAAAATGAAAATGGCAGATAAATAAATTGAAGTAAATAAATATTAAATATTGATGTAAAAGGAAACAAATGTCTTAATGAGTCACTCATTTATTTATTTTTAGGAAAAAAAATTAGTTTTTTCTAGTTTTGGCAGGTTTGGTTCTCCATAGATCAGAAACCCTGCAAACCACCAAGCCCCTGAATCCCACCACCACGACACGTTCTCAGACTCACCTGAACACCAGCTGCTCCACCTGGTAGTATTTCTCATCTCTGAGGATTTTGAGCTCCTGGTTGAGCTGCTGGATCAGAGACTCGCAGTCCTGCAGGTAGCAGACCAGCTCCCTCTCACACTGCACCGCCTCGCCGCTCTCCGCTCGGGACATGTCCTGGACACCGCGGGAGGGACTGATCAACAATTTGGATTTGCTTTTGTGTTATTATGAAGTACGCTGTCCTGATGATTACCGTTTACCCAGAGATAAATTCCGTGTACAGTATAGTGAAATCAGATGGGGGTACAATAAAGCACTTAATTGTGGAGCGTCACACATTCAGGCAGATCTCTAAGTTGTGCCCAGGCTGAGGCACACTGTCAGAGGGAAGTGAGTGTTTGCAGAGAGCCGGCCGACTGGTGTGGAAATATTTATTGCCCCAAAAAGGTGGTCGCGTTTACAGCTTCAACACATTAACACACTGTAAAATACTCACATTATTAAACATTTACCAAACATAAACCCAGGGACCGTGTGTGTGTGTGTGTGTGTGTGTGTGTGTGTGTGTGTGTGTGTGTGTGTGTGTGTGTGAGGTCAGGGAGGTTCAGCACTCACAGCCTGCAGCGTGTTCTTAGCCAGGGTGAGTTTCTCCTCACAGTCCAGTGACATGTTCTGGATCTTATTGGCTCTCTGCAGCAGCAGCTCTAACCTGTGAAACACACAGAAGATGATGAGAAAACTTGTTTCAAAAACTCTGATCAGCAGTTACAAATCCATCCGTGTTTCTGTACCTTTCCACGGCGGGCCGGAGAACCTTCTCTCTCTCCAGCATCTCCAGGATGAGTTTACCCCAGTCCTCCTCCAGGTCGTTGGGATGAAGGCCCTGAGGAAGCTTAATACGACCAAACTCTATCCACACCTGGAACACGCACACACGCGCAGAGTAAATACATAACACACCATCCCATCATCCATCGCTTCAAGCCCACAGTTAGATAGAAAAACCCTGCAGTTCCTCTAATGGCCACTTGAGGCTGGCTCCAAAAATGAGTCAGTTATCACAGACTCCTGAGTTAATGACAACTGCATGGTAGATGAAACTCTTTCATAACTCTTCCATTAAATTGTTGCAAGGCTTAATTATGGGCGTCACCGCTCTGACCTACAGGTGGAGGAGACCAGTGGCTGTAGCTTCCTGCTAATGCTGCTAATTCAGGTCACTAAATTGGACCTTTCCGCAGTGTTTACGGTGTCGGTGACTTTGAAGGCAATTTTAATTGTCAGTGTGGATTCAGGGGCCTTTTTTAATTACCTTACAAATGCCTGTTTGGGTGTGTTGAATTCTAGTATTGATCAGCAGGTGTCTTTGTGATACACTAATACAGTCTGTAGGGTCAGCGCTCAGTGAGCTGACAAACAAACAAAAAGGCCGTGAAGCTCCAGAGCATTAAAAGCCTCCGTTACATCAGTGACCCCATTAATGAGCAATCATAAGTCACGCCACAGAAAAACACCGGTAAGATCAGCTGAGTGAGAATAAGAGGGGAGCTATTATCAGCTGTCATGTGTTTGTGTTTAATCAAACAATCTGCTGCATTGATAGGAGCACGAACGTGTGACTCCGCACACACAAACACTTCTGCCAACAATGCTCTCTAACTTCCTCTCGCTGACACACACCCCCCTGAGCTCAAACCCATGATGCACAAACACGGTGCCATGTGCTGCTTTCCCTCCATCCAGCGCCCCTCCTCCGTTCTTACCTCCAGCAGTTTGTAGAGGTGTTCGATGTGACCTTTCTCCATCTCCTTCGCCGGGATCTCCGTCTCTTTGAAATGGACGTACTCGTTGTAAAGTGCCTGAAGGCGGAGAGAAGCAGCAGGTGCTGGTGAGCGTTATGGGGTCGGCGTTCACGCAGACTTTGAATGAAGACCTGTTTTCAAAGGTCACAGCTTCCTAATCGCTGCCTTTCTGCCCGAGCGCTCACTCGTGATATGATTAGTCTTCTTTGCTCCGCAGCTATAGACACGGCGTCAACTATTATTTTAGTCAGTCCTCCCCTCAATCCAACACCTTCTTCTGCAAACTAACTCACTGCTTCTCTTTAATCTGAAGCCTCCGTCATCAGCTTCACGGCTGCATGTTGGACTGAAGAGCCAAAGCTGAGACAAACAGGGATTTGATTCCCACCACAGCCACATGCACTCATGCTGAGGACATTAAAATCACCTGAGACAATTAAAGGATGTCATCAATTTCCACAATGTTGGGCGAAACATGTTTAAGAGGCACATTTGAAGAGCTGTTTGTTTGTCAGCAGTAATATGCAAAAACTAGGCGGCTGAAATTCATGAGATTTCATGAGTGCACCCAGAATGATACTTTTTATTAAATTTAACAAGGCAGCATTTTCATCTGACAGCAGAGGCTAAAAACCATCAGAACCCACTAAATGATTAAGAATAATAAAGATTGTGAAAGAGGGCAATGGCCTCAGGAGGGACTGAGTGTCCTTCTAATCTATAATCTATAATTAATGATCAGTCAAACTTACTTCAGTCTCTTTTTTTTGGCTTTTTAGGTACTTTATTAAACATGAACTCTCAAACTGTTCTCACAAAGAAGCATAAAAAATATACAAGTGCACTAAAACAACTTTTCTGCTCACCTTGAGTTCTACGGGGTTCTGTGGGAAGTTCTTGTTGGCCATGAGGACCGTGTGCTGGCGGCTCCACTGGAGCAGAGACGAGAACCTGGACCGGTACTCCGACCAGCGCTGGTCCACCTCCTGATGATGGGAGAGAGGAGACGACAGGAAGGAGAGAGAAAGAAAATGAGGCAGAGATGAGAGACGTTATTCATTAGTGCATCGCGCCTTAACACACTCCCTGTAAACGGTAACAGCTAGGCCAGCTTATAATGGATGGCTGGAAGACTATTAAATTAACTGCATCATTATTTAAAGGGTTTGGATCATCACTCAAAAAGCTGCACAGCTGGACTAATAATAGCTTTCCTAAATGTATCTACTAAAATCTACTTTTAATAATAACAGGACGTGGAGCAACAGCAAGGATGTAAATGTGCTACAAACTGTGGCGCACGCATAAAAACAAATGACCAAAAAAAGGTGTCGCTCATGCTTAAACTGATAGAGCACAAACTCAGCGGTGTGAGAAATGAGAGGTTTTCATGTGAAATGGTGAAAAAAGCTCTGTAACGAGCCCACAGTTACGGAAAAACGAGAGAGCAGTAAACGAGACCGTGACGTACGTGTGCGGCGATGCCCTCTCCTCCCTCGGGGATTTTAGGGAAGGCATCGTAGATCGAGGAGACGTAAGTGATGACCGACTTCTCGTCCGGAGAGGGAACATCGACGTCTGTGGAGGAAATGAGCGAGGATGAAGTGAAGAGCTGCAGGAATTATGCAGACAGTTTGGTCCTTATTACATCATCAGTTAAAGAAACAACAACAGCTTCTGAGGTTTTCAGGTATTTGGCATCAATCAGAAGCAGCACGACACACACAGTTAGGTCTGCACGTTTTTGGGCGGCAACAATTTACACAGCTGTGCCACTCTGTAAGCCCATGAGACGAGAACAGAATCGAGATGCATCAGAAGTGCAGACTTTCAGCCCTGAAGTGTTACAGAGACTCAACAGAAGTGCTGCAGAACACGCTGAATGACTGCACACAATGTAGCTGCTTCTTAGACAGGTGTGAGTCATTTTTGGTGATTTTTTTCCCTAAATTAATAAAGTCAAAGGTTTGGGGATGAGCTCAAGTGCTGCAGTAACATTCGGAAACATTTGGGGTCAAAGGAGCTCTTATTCCAGGTATTCAGGTCTGCTGTGGAGCTGTGCAGAGGAAAAACTGCATCACTACAAACCGCAGGAAACCAAAGTGTAAATGAAAACAAAATAAAGCCTTACTTAAACATCATCATCCAGCTGTTTGCCTTTGGCCACTTAGATCAAGCCAATCACTGGATGATGTTTTTGTGGCAGGAGAGGGAAAATATAGCTGCGCTTAGAGAGAATCACAAAAACATTATTCTAGGATTAAGCTGGTCTCTCAGGACTCAGGAGGTCCTCGGCAGCTTTTCCTGATCTATGGCGGTCTGTGTGACTGTGTTTGTGTGCAGTCTGCAGCTACAGCCATTAAAGCTACACTTGTAAATATGCGAGTGTCTACTTGTGGGTCATTAGAGCCGGCCGGCCGGCTGGCAAGCCTCCAGAATAAAAGCTGGAAGACAAAAACAGGAATCTAATTTGAATTTTCCTCCAGTTCACGTCTTTTGTTGAGTTTTCTGAGACCTGCCTGCACTCATAAACAAGCCGGTCAGTTTAACGGTCTCACCCTCAGCGTCCAGCAGTCTGGTCACGCCCAAAGACTCGGCGATCTCGAAGGCCTGCTCGAGGTTCTCACGGTTACTCTGCCGCGACACCACCTCCATGTCGATCAGGTCGGGCCTGAAAAACGAATTAGGAAAAAAGGGCTGGTTTACCTTTCTGGGTTATCAGCCTCTAACCTGCTAAACCTGGTAAACACAAACAAGCATTTCTGCTGCGTCTGCTGTGAATGTGTCTGTAATCCTAATCCCAAAACATTACTAATTAACTGGCCCGTGTGCTCCTCAGAGGACACTTTAATAATCAAAGGTATATATTTATGCTAAATAAAGACCACCTCACACTCCGTGGTCTCACCTGTATCTGTGCAGCAGAGCGTTGAACATGCGGCCGTCGCTCCACGATGAGGTGAAGTTGACGCAGCGGAGGCCCGGGTAGCCTTCTGTCGCCTGCTGGCTCCATAACAACAGCTTCTCTTTGGCTGTGAGGTCAGCTGACTCGCCGCACACGTAGATCTCTGAAATCTGGGGGTAACAAAGGGGGGGGGTTACTCCTGGGATTCATCGCCCCCTCCCCTCTGCAGAGCTGTGATATTCACAAAGAATCAGGATTGATGTGGAGATTTTTCTCATTCATTCCTCTGAGCACTGATGCAGCCACACGCCCTACATCAGCTTCATTAAACACACACAAGCAGCTACAGTGAGTTGGCAGAAACGGCGGTGCACGCGTTCTCTGCATGAAACAAACTCATTTTATTATCCTTTATTCGCCCCGCTCGCTCCTTTCAGACGTTTCTCTCACACTTCATGACCGAGTGCGTCTGTGATCTCTGAATGTGTTCGTTTCTTTTTGACTCATGTTTATTAACAACGTCTCCCCATTTCCTGTCTGCAGCATCTACAGTCTATCCTGCTCATTAGCTCATTCAGCCCCCCTCAAAAACCAGTGCATCTCCATCTGTCTCGTGCCCCCCCCCCCAACCTCGATCTGTCTCTTTAGTTTTTCACGTTCTTTCATCTGCTCTGCTCGGCGTTCTGATCGACTGCCTCCTCATCCTCTTCCTCCTCTGCATACAGTTAAACGTGTTGAATGAAATGCACTTGGCTTCAAAGAGTTTCACAAATAGTTCTGATTCTGCATCATCATCAGTGGGTCTTTAGCTTCTCGATCCTAATGTAATGAAATTGAAGCCCAAACATAATTCATTTTCACAAATGAAAGAAAGACGACCTTTAACCTGCCAGCTCCTGAGAACAGTGTCCACGAGAAAGCAGCAGCTGTTAGCGCCATGTGTTCACAGGCATTCACAGGTCGTCCTGTACGCTCTACGAAGGCGAGATTTTCAAAAGGTAGAACATGACTCACGCCAATTATCTTCTTCTAGGAGCTCTGCAGATATTCCTGCCTATAGACTGTACAGCACCAAGGAAACCGGCTCCCTTTGTGCACGGCCTCAGGAAGCAAACACTTTCTGATGGATTTACGCTCTCAGTTTCAAGTCTTTCTGAACAGATCATGAAATTAATTTAACGTCTTGAAGGACGATAAAGCGGAGCGTGCACCGTCCTTCAGTTTTTCAGTCAGACTCGACCCTCGCTCAGCTGAGACTGCAACACCATTAACCAGTGGGTGGTGGCTGTGTCCATCTTTAACATACAGTCTATAGTCCTGATGTTTCAGGAGTGAAAATGACTAAACACAGCAGATGCTGCAGCACAGCTCCTCAAAGTCCTTCTATTGCTGTGCATGTTTATCAGGGGCGGGTCAGAGAAACCTCCGTGGAGGCTGACAGTTTCCTAATGCACGATTCAGTTCACTAAGCTACACTTCAGCCATTTACCCCCCGCGTTCCTCACCCTCTCGGTCGGTGCTCTTCAGCTCCATCAGTCCAGAGCAACAAAGGCAGAGTGACGTATAGGCGGTAACTGTCACTGCTTGGCTGCTGTTATTGTCATCTGTATTCGTCTGTCATCCCTCTTTCTCTAACTCAGGCACAGTCCAACCCTCTGCCCTCTCTCACTGCTGCAAGTACAGAGCAGTATGAAAGTCCAGAGCGTGCCAGCAGACTGCAGCAACAGCCAAAAACACAGAGAGTGGAGGGAGAGGAGAGAGAATGTGATGAAGATGAGCGAGGCCGGCAGCAGCGCGCTGCATGTAGCTTCCAGCTTTGCATAAAGTAACATCCATCAAGCCCACATTCACTCACTGAAAACGATGTATGCCAAACACAGTGCATCAGTGAAGGAGCCTCACAACCAAAATAAAGACAAGAAACTGAGACAGATAAATGTTTCCGCTACGTGACGACTCGAGCACATTTCAGACGTCATTGTTCACACCGTGCATGCATCCACTGAGAAGTGTGAGCTTTGAGCAGCTCAGCACTTTGACCAGTTACACCACGACTGCACTCTCATTCAAACAGCAATCAAGAAATATGTACTCGGCTGGGTTTTGAGCACATGCGGCCTCCTTTGCAGGGAAATGCAGAGCATCGAATCCTCCATCTTAATATTGATACAGCACTCTGTGTGAGGCCTGCATCTGTGCACAGAGCCTGCACTCCCACTGCTACAGCGCTCCATCCTCTGCTCCCTATTGTTCATGTCTGCTGTTCTCTCGTGCATCAGGTGATGCAGCTCGCTGTTTCATGAACCGAAGCGCAGAATTTATGAAGAGTAACAGCTGAAAGCTCCTGATAAAGCAGGAGAGCCTTGACTTTACAACATGAATGAGGCTCCACGAAGCCTGAACAACAGAGCAAAGGTCCACCGAACTTTGCAAACTCACGTGCTTCAATGTACGGAGGATCAGATCCACCAAAATCACTGAAGAATTAGAGAAAATGATTCAATAAACTAATAAATAAATGTGCAGCTGAGGAGGTCGTCATTCAAAGCGTGTCATGGGGTCACCTTTGAACCCACTGACTGAAAACACCAGCTCACAGCAGAAATGGCTGCCTGAGTCTGTGAGACTGTGAGACAACTGAGGCTCTTAATGAGCGATAAGAAAAATAAATACAGCAGGAAATTTTAAAAAGAAGTATATTTGTTAAATTTTACAACAATAAATGTGTACATTTTAAATAATTGTATAATTTTGCTTCATTTAATGGCAAAATTTTATGAAGTCATTTATAAACATTCTGGTTTTTGATTTTGGCAGTTTTGCTCCTCCATAGAAATCACTCATTGCTAAAGTTTATAACTGCTGTGTGACTGTAAACAAGTCTGCTCAGCACACTAGTTCATGCCTTCTGTGAAGAGTCTGCAGCCATTAAAGCATGTCGGCTTAATGTTTAGCTATCCTAAATTAGTCTGCTGGGCATTCGGCTAACGAACAAAACGGCTCAAAGTGTTTAATTAACTCAATCGAGTCCTCTGAAGCTCTGATTTACAGAGCATATTACAAAACAAAGTCCCCATCAGACCTTCAGTGTGATTATCTTATACAGTTATTTTCTTTTCCTCTCATAAATAAACGCAGGTCCTCCGTGGAGGCGACGATCTGAGGCACAAGCAGACTTTGGGCCTCATGGATTCAGTTACAGCAGGAATGACTGAATGAATGTATGTGTGACACGGTGAAATCAGTGGGAACTTCAGCAGACTGAATACAGGCACGTGAAACGACATGAAACGATCCAACAAACCCGAACGCGTGAGCAGGACACTCACTGACTTCCATGCACACTAAGCACAGTGCAGATAAAGTACAGGTTATTAACCCAATAAGAGATAACAGCTCTGGTCACATGACGTGCAGAGGTTATAATCTTCTCCATGAGAGTTTAAGGGGATGATTATGCGTTCATTATTATTGTAGGGTCTTTACCCACAATACAAAGCGCCTTGAGGCGACTGTTTGTTGTGATTTGGCGCTATATAAATAAAATTGAATTGAATTGAATTAAACACAATGATTACAGTGTGTGCAGGTGTGCAGTGCAGGTATTAACATGAAGATGTGACGCTCATGCCGGACCCAGCTGTGTGAGTGTTACTGCAGTCAAACAGACACACACATGAATGGATGAATTATTTGTTTTATTGGCACCCAAATGTAAATATATAAGGCACCTCTGTTTAACCCTAGAACACTGACAGCAGGTGATTTTCACCCACCTGAAAGCGTTAATGTTCTGGGGCTAAAGTTTGAAAGGATGGATGGGTGGATGAAGGGCAGACAGATGCATGTTGGTTGGCTTCAGACACAGCAGGAGGGGCGTACAGGTAAATTTGGGTGGCGTTTCCATTGTGTGGTAAGGAATCAATGAAGCAGCCGCCTCACTGATGAATGCGCATTTCAAATCCCTTTTTATGCAGAGAAGGACAACACACCCACACCCACACACACAAAGAACAGCTGCACTGTAAGCTGAACACAGAGACATCCTGACACACGCACCCCCACCCCCCTCAGTCCTGTGACACAGGAACACACGAGTATTGATCATCACTGCCCAGTAAAACACCTTTTAACTGGGGGAAGTCTGCAGAGCTGAGAGCTACAGCAGATGTGTGCTTCTCGTGACTCAGCAGCACCTGCGCACCAATGACATCACAGCCGAACACAGCCTGACAGCATAGCCGTGCTGCACCGCCCTCAGCTCGAGAAGGAGAAGCGAACAAACCAGAGAGGCCGCGGTGAAAAGCGCCCGTCATCTTTAAGCTGTATTACTGCAGTGACTGCAGCAGCCTCTTTAGTTTCAAGGTGAAGGAGAGCTGAGCAGCTGTGAGCTGGCAGAGGACGTCTCTCTGCCTCCTGGATCACCCGAACAGAAACACAGAGACGGGCTGTGAAAAGCTGAGGCCTGAGCTCAAAATGTGCACCTGTGCTTTCCATCACATTAAGGTTAATATCATCCATCACTGCATTATCGACTTTTGATGCAACACTGA
The DNA here is from genome assembly GCA_030220045.1 of Australoheros facetus. Taxonomy (NCBI): domain Eukaryota; kingdom Metazoa; phylum Chordata; class Actinopteri; order Cichliformes; family Cichlidae; genus Australoheros; species Australoheros facetus. The sequence continues at coordinate 53,037 of JASGAU010357011.1, forward strand.
TGGATTCTCCTCGAGAAGCTCGTTATCTGTCAATTCTCTCTGATCAAATGTTAATGGATTACTGCACTGTTACCAGAAAACACACTAAGATCTGAGCCTCTGCACCATCACCGGATTATGCAGAGAACCGGTCCTCTGGATGGTTTCACAAAGTCTAAGAAATTCCTGGGAAGTCATTAAAAATTCACCTTTTTTCAATAAAATGCACTGACTGCTGTTCCTGATGTGGCGACATCAGCATTATTACAGAGGAGGGGAAAGTTTAAAGTATTTCTCAACCTCGAACCTGTTAGAACAACATTTATGTACAGGTCAGGCTCCCAAATACTCTGATCTGCAAACTGGACATGCTATGATACATAAACATACTTAGATATAAGTTCAGTAGCTTGACTGGTCCATCAACATTAGCCTGTATTTGGCCCCCTGTCTTTTAAAGACATGATAAAGTAATATTCTAGTACTTAATGAAAGTAACTTTAATGCTTTTTTAAAGTCTTAGGACCTTCTAAGAGGCGTCTGCAGTGCTGCGTGTTCACAGGGTTTTTCCTGGCTCAGAGCAGGTCTGTGGGTGGTGGCTTTCAGAGTAATCTCTGAGCACAGGAAAGACTCTCTGTTACCATACAACACAGAAATCTGCACCTTTTCTGTTAAATATGGCTACTGGATAACCAAAAAGGTCTATTATGCATGAGTAAAAGAATATCAAATTATAAAAACTGGTTAAACTGGTGCCAAAAATTCCTCTGTGCAGGAAAAATTCCGGCATAAGATGCAGATTAGAAAGCCCCTGATTAAAGATTTCGGACACTTATCTGGGCGGGGGTAGAAGTCAGAGCAGAGGTGACCAGAACCTCTCCCCAGCCTCCTCCTCCAGCTCTTCTGAGAGGATGCCGAGGCATTCCCAGACCAGCTGAGAAACAACATCTCTGAGTGCCTCGGGTCTACCCTAAAGCTTCCTCAATATCAGGCCAAACTGGCAGGAAGCAAAAGGCAAGCTGGGAAACTACAAAACGATGGGAGGTGTTTAAATCTACTGCATAATAACTGAACAGGTTTATTAAGAATAACATTTTCCAGCTAAAATAATGGAGACAGATAAACACAGACCTATTTGTGCTACTGAAAAAGTTTCAGTTTGCATCAAAAGGAAACCCTGTCATTTGAAGCAATGACCCTCTTTCACACACACACACACACACGCACACACCAGGCCTGTGCGCCTCTTACACTGTGACAGACGTCAGCAGCGAGCGAGCATGTGTGCTGTGAGGAAAGTGAGGAGGGGAGGGAGCAGAGACGGATGCTGAGACCGAGGGGCTCGGTCTGTGCCGCGTTGATTAGGCTGCAGGAACAAAGGCGGAAGGAATGGAGAGACTTTCAATGCTTTTCTCGAGCCGATAACGGCGCCCGCACACAAACCTTCACAGCTGCAAACATGCTGCACACATGACAACAAAAGCACACTATAAAAAACTGAAACAAAGAGCAAAGGGCTGCGGACGGCTGTCTGAGCACCGCTTTGAAAAATGCTGTTCCAGACAAAAACGCTGCTCAGCTCTGGGACCAAACATCCGTGGTCAGTGACTCGAGTCCAAAAGTAAAACTATTCCCTTTCTTTAGGAGCAGGGGAGTCAGAGGAGGGGGTAAGATCACATGATTATGGCTAAAAACTATCATGCATTAATGTGATAACCACTGTTGGTCTGAAATAGCTGAAGATGTGAACACTACTCATTAAATTTTGGTTCTGTAATTTCCTTCTTTAATATTTTACAGAAAGTATAATAACTGATACATTTTGGTCTAATTGTTGAGCATATTTCTGTAACCTGATTATTAATTCAGGGGCTCTAATTTGTCCTGCACCTTTGGCTCAATTATATTGCTTTCTACAAACCCAGTACCGCATATGCTCCATGGAGTGATGTTTGCACCTGAATGAATGAAATAACAGCAGCTGTCTCAGATCTGTGTGTTTGGTTTGAGGTTTGAGTGTCTGGCTGTCAGGACACAAACCTGTGGCAGGCATTTTACAGCCGCCTGATGCTGCAGGGACAGCGGGCTCTCCATCGTGGAGTCCAGCCTCTCGGACGAGCTGCTGGTCAGCCCTCCCCAGTCTGTCTGACTGGGAGTGGTGCCCGCTGTTTCCGGAGAGGTCAGCGGCAGGTCGCTGGCATAGCCCGACTCCAAAAGAGACGACCGCTCTTGTGCGCACGCTGGAGAGTCCAACCTAAGTCCCTTGACAGCCGCTGCCTCCTGAATCCGCAAGTAGTTTGAGGATGCTGGGAAATCCCCTGCAGATATTTTGGCTTTGCTTTTGTCCTTCTCAGACAGTTGGACCTTGAGAATATTTCCTGTGACTGGAGATGGGCTTGGAGGTTCTTCGCAAACCTCCACCTCTCCATCACTTTCACCCCTCCACACCGGAGAGCCATAGTCACTAGGGTACACTGTCCTCACCACACAGAGTTTACCGTCCACCTCCCGGATGTGGACCACACCTTTCCGCTCCCTCTCCGAAGGCGTCTTCACCACCTGCACTGCCCCTTCTCCTCCCTCTTTTTCTGCCCTGTGCTCCCTCTCATTTTTATCCTCTCTCCCCTTGTCCTTTTTCTCCTTCTTTTGTCGGAGTATCCAAGGCTTCTCCAGGACCCCCTGGACTTTCTCCCTAACACGATAGACCCTCCCTCCGCCCGGAGTGCTGCTGCCCAGGGCTGGGGTCGTGTTGACTGGGGTGGTTGTGGTGGTTTGGCTCGGGATGCTGGAGACATCTACGATTGCACTGACAGCGTCTTCCTCCCCTGGAAGGCAGAAGACCCCTCTCCAGGCTGGGCTGGGTTTGGGGGTCCCTTCAAATATTCTGCTGCCCAAAAGTCCCCCCCTACTGGCGCTCATAGAGCCAGGGGAAAGAGTATTGCTGTGGGGAGTAGTTTTGGAATAATCTGTATCAGGCACTGTTATTTGAGTCCTTTCTCTGCTGTTCAAATCTGAACCTACTGTTTCTATAACAGCAGCTTTTTCCTCCTCGTCTTCATCCTCCTCCTCCTCTTTCTCATCAGGCTCGAGGCTTCTCTGCCGCTCACTGTCCTCCAGCTCTGCCTCTCCTTTCTTGCTCTTCTTGCCCTTGTGCTTACGTCTGAAACGCAGACGCTTCTTTGGTGAAAGTGGGGGGGCTCCACCAAGCTCTCCCTCCCGAGGAGGTCGAACGCAGCCCATGGAGTTCCCCATGACTTTAACGCTGATACAGAAGGGTGCAGAAAAAGGAAACAAGGCAGTTATTTTATGAGCGAAACTAAATTAATGCTCATTTATGTTTTCTCCACTTCTTTGCAGTTTGAGAGCAAAAAAAGAGAGAAGAAAGATAAGGCTCCCTCGTGAATGTGGCATGCAAGAGTGGTGCTAAGTTAAGACGAGGAGGCTTTGCTCCATTTTCTGTGGCACCATTTTAAACGAAACCGATCGAATATAAAGTTGGACGGTACGAGCTGTCACAGAAAGGAGGAGAGGAAAAGTCAGTCTCTTCCTCGGGCAGTTGTTGGTGCCATCACGTGGCAGCCTGTTGTGTCCTTTATCTTTGCTCCACCTGTCTGGACTCAGACTCCCCCTCTCTAAGGACACTGCTTTACTTTCCCCGTTTCCTCGATCCGAAAAGACTTGGTCACAGTCAAGGACACGAGGACAGAGTGGTGTCAGCAGAGCCACACGAGGGAGGAAAATTAATTTGGTTTGGGTCGGCTGTCTGATTTATCACTGGTACTCTGGCAGGTGAGCTGTAACCTGGTGTAAGGGAACGTGTCAGGCGGGATGATGAGTGTCAGAGGCAGAATAATACAGTGCGGTCCGGTGCTGTTCAGCCCATTAGTAACACTCCAGCCGCCTCACACCTCTGTGTGACAGGAGGAACGTTAAAGCCTGAATCTGAGCGTACGGCAGGATTTCTGGGCCTCATCTCACTTCTTGCTTCAGTATTATAATAATAATATTATTAAAAACAACAACACCTTCCTGGCTGCAGGTTCAGTCTCATTCCTTCTTCCAGCAACAACAAACCCCAAACTGATTTAATGTCAGGTCCAGGTGCTGTGTTATCCAGGAGCTCTAGCAGCTATCTGAGTTCATGAATTAATTATGCTTCTTTCCCTACTGCGGTAATGTTATTGTAGTGCAAGAGGAGAGAAGTAAGATCAGCGGGAACCCCGTCCATCACGGTACTTCAAGTGGAAGTAGTATTAACGGTGATACTGTCAATATCCCTCGTAGTAATGGCACGCTCTGAATCTCATTCTGCCGAGGCAGCAGTCCAGATTGGTTGTGGGGGACAGAGTGTGCAGTCAGCCAATGCCACTTCAGATTGCAGGAAGAATCAGCCAATACGCTGACAGCTTGTTAAACACTCAATCAGAGCATCAGCTTCTTCCTCTCGTCACATCCTCCCACAACCTGCGCTATTCAATGAGCCGATGTCTCACATGATGTGTCAATCCTTCTGCCGTGCGTCCACATCCACACCTCGAGCTGCTGCTGCCAATGTGTCAGAATACAAAACTGCTGGCATGAATCTATCCTATTGACAAGACTGGCAGGAAAGTTGGCAGTTGGTCTGGTGATGATGGAGGGTGACCGACGTAGTTCAGAAAAGCTGCTAAATGCAGCCGTTGGCCTCAGCAGAGCATCTGTCTAAATCTGAAAGCAGGCAAACTCCACCTCGAGCTCCGCAGACAGCTCAGCACTGCATCTCTCTCCCCTGCAAACCTGGCCACAGACTGCCCCCACTTTGATGTTCCCCGAGACCCAAAGTTGGCTCGTGCTTCAGTGGTGCCCAATCATAAACCTGCTGTGCCCTGTTGTCAGTCTGCCAAGGGTCCCCTTCATCAGGTGGTGCAGTGCGACGATGCAACAACCTGACAACATCCACAGTTTGCAGGAGGTTTGGTGAGGGCTGTTCAGACCAGGATTCACTCCAAAAAAAAAGCCTCTCAGCGTTTCTCCTCTTAACAACTCCTCACGTCCCCCGGATCTAATTAGAAATAGGCATGTGGGGTGGGAAGTGGAGCTGGCCTCTGAGGCCGGAGGAGAGGCGGGTCCTCTGTCGGCTTAGGTGAGGTCTTGCAAAGATCAAGATCTAGCAGCAGACCTACTTCGTGTGCAGATGTGTACTGAGCCTGGAACAGAGCCAAAGGGATACAGTGTCCAGTAAAGGGCAGTCCCAAACGTCACAGCACATCAGCAGAGGTTAGGACAAAAGAGTACGCAGTCCACGTCCCCTTAAAAGACAGACATGAGGGGAGGAAAAAATAGAAACACAGGGCGTCTCCAGTTAAAATGAAACTGTGGCTCCCTCAGACAAGCATGGCTGGACTGATCCGATTGATACGGTGCAGCAACTGGCCAAAACAGAGTACGAGTGCACGCTTGTGCCCGCCAGCTTGGGCGGTCCCCCCCGGTCAGCTGTGCGAGTCCTTTCTGCATACGTGTCCACGAGTGTGTGTCTTGTCCTGCTGTGCATTCGTGGTCTGAGGCCTGCTGATCAGGGGAAGCCGGGAGCTCCGGTGACAGCAGGCAGCCTGGATCGGTCTCTCCCTCGACTGGCTCTGCTCCTCTGCTTTATCCTTCGCTGGCAGCCGCCGACAGAGGGAGAGAAAAGCTTTTATCTCCCGGCTGCTGCAGCTTCACACTCTCTTCTGCTCGATCTCTCACTCTCACAGTCCACCCCTCCCTCCTTGGCTCTCCTCCTCCTATCCGCTTCCTTGTTACTCCCATCACTCTCTCTCTCTCTCTCTAGCTCTCTCTCTCTCGGCTGTTAGTGAGCAGCTCTCCATGCCACAAACACACACACAGACACGCACACTTGACCCAAAAGCTTTCCTGAATGACAGGCTGCAACAGGGACAGAGACAAAAACAGCCATCCAGGCAGACAGGAGAGAAACCAAATCTGAATCAGACCGCTGCGTCTGCGATAATAAACGAGGAGCCGGTGAGCATTTCAATCTGTCTCTCTCCATCTATTCCCTTCAATCTCCATCTGCCTGCGAAGCTACAGGTTATGAATGATTCTGGTGTAGAGAAAAAATACAGAGTTGTGGAGGAGAAGGAAGGAGGGAGCGAGGAGAGAAATTAAGAGGAAGCTAAAAACAAAAGGAGGGAGGAAGCAAAAGCTGAGACAGGAGTGTTTGTTAAGCCTTCAATATCAAGGCCAGTGTATTCATATGGAACCTGCAGGAGTTTTGCATTAATGTGATGAAGTACCTGGATTTAAAGGGCAGTTAATCCAGTGGATTTGCCAGAAATATCCTCTTTTTAATCAGACTGTTTAAACCTATAACGAGTTAAAGCTTTGCTGAAACAATCAGCTTAAACGTCTTGGGTTGATTATCAGATGCTGACCTGGAGTTTTAGGATCATTTGATAAATATTTTATTTTCTAACAGACTGAAGAGTCAACGTTAGCCCCAAATATAAAATCCCACAGAAATTCGAGCCATACTGCCAAACCGAAACCGTCATGAATCAGTGTAATTCGAACACACACATTTATCTCCCCCCTCCTCCCCCACATACAGTCTTTAAGCCTCTGCAGGCTTCCACCCACCATCTCTCCACATAAGTTGAATAAAAAAGCTTATACATGTGAGTCTGTGGAGTACAGCATGGCAATAACTCTGCAGGACAAAGATTCATCACTCTCTGACACCACCGCTGCAGACATATGAACACACATGTGCCTGATGTATGGTGAATGCTTTCACAGACACACATATGGATGCAGACCTGGAAATGCAATACTCTCGAGTGGTGGTGAAGCCAATGATAATCCATCTTCAGTCATTAAAGCGTGAGCACAAGAGAACACACAAACGCACATGGAAAATTCATGAACCAATAGGAGGAAAGCACTAATCAAGTCCCAGAGGCACTCATCCCTTGGCGGTGGCTGCATGCCATCGTGAACCCTGCAGATCTGAGGCTGCTGAACCCGGCTTTAACAAGTCACCGCTGCTGCACGCACACATGTCAGAAGCTCTCCTCATGATTTATTTAGCAGCTCTTTTGTCGATAACGTCCTCTGAAACACTCCGATTGATCTTCAGATTTTAATTTAGGCTCAGTCCGAGATCAGAGGAGCTTTAAGATGTTGAGCCTTTATGTTCGCACACAAATTACACTGATCAAAACTCAATTTTGCTGCAGTGCTGTATGTGGATACTGAGGCCTGCAGAGCTGTGCCACAGTGCCCTAACACAAAAGATGCCAAATAGGAGTACTAAGTAACCAATAATACAGAAACTATGATAACGGTTTTTAAAACACTGGGAGACTCATGACCAACTGTCACCACGTTATGCTGGAAAGAAAAAAAAAAAAAAAAGAGCTAAGAAGACAAAGAGGGTTTTGTGTTGAAGATTTTCCCTAAATTCCTTTCTTTGGAAACTCTAAATATCAGCCTGTGAATTATAGTTATGACTACACAGTGCTGTAATATCAGAATTATGTAAATGAATGGGTAAAATAGGAGCAATGCGAGCTCTGCTCATAAACCAACAAATGTTCCTTTTTTTAAACTGCAGCTCACGCTGCCATCAGGTCTCTCTGAAACAAACCTGATCAATAAAACCTGAATTAGTGCCTCTGAGCAACAACAAACTGAACACACGCTCGCCTGCCTTCAAACAAGGCAGCTTGGAAATGAACCGACTGGCAGTGACACACAGGCATCTTAGCCAATCACAGGCAGACACAGCGAGGCTGGAGGAGGATCCAAAACAAGCACAACCAGCAGCCATATGGAGCTGAATCCTGACATCTAGCGGTCTGGCAGAGTAACTACAACCAGGGCTCAATTTGTCTCCAAGAAAATCCAAACGAGGAGCTTTATGATCATTTTCTGTTGATGCTACAGTAAACAGACACATTTGAGTGTCCCTATAATCCCAGCATTGGTAGTGAAATCAGTACGACTCATATGAGAAAACATTAAAATAAAAGTTGTTATGACTCTCGGAGAGGAAGAAGAGGAGGAGGAGAAAATGTGTCAGTTCTTTACATGATCACCTGGACATTCAACACAAGGAGACTCTAAAGTGAAGAAGAAGGCTGTCTGAGATGAAACAGAGACACCGGCTCGTTTCGAACTTCATGAGCTCGTGAAATAACTCAAATTACTAACAGTTATGACCCAAATGAAAAATGACAGCCCAGTGAGAGCTCCTAAAATTAGCCGATGTGCTGAGTCACTCTTTGCACACATCCTGGTCTCAAAGACCTGCAGGGCTTCTTTCCAAAAACGACTTCATCATCATCATCGTACTGATCACTGGTCCAAAGCTGAAAGTGGAAATAATGTAAAAATGACAGATTTCTCTTCTGTGGGCCACATTTCAGAGTCAGAGCGAACTGTTTTCATTTTCTGTTATTCTGCTGTGTGGTTCTTTATGATGATGACACATCTCTGTGTACATACTGATCTGGTATCTTTCACTGAGCCTAAGAGGGAATAACCCGGCTGTCACCTCCCAGCAGCTGTCCTGATCTCCGCTCGTCCACGGCAGACGGCTGCTCTCCAGCACATTCTGCACCCTGGTCATAACTTTGAGGACAGGGTTCAATATTCTGCTATTCATAAACTTCATACCTGCTGTTTTTTACTGGTTTTGCTTTAAGCCCACTTCCAGCTCCATATTTTTTATTCCTGGACTCTATCAGAGTTAACTTTGCATCGCAGCTCAAAATAATCCTTGTGTGTCTTATACTGGGTCTGGGTGCAGCCCCTCACTTTATCCTCTGTCTGAAACAAGGTGCTTTAGCTCCTCCCCCTTTAAGGCCACTTTCTTCTGACTGGCTGCCCCTCACAAACAGAAGGTTTCAGCAGCAGGTGGGTGGGGCTTCTGTTCCCACAGCTAACGCTGCATGCTGAGATGACCATGTTAGGGATACTCAGGGCTCTTTCCCACCAACAGGGTTCCGGAGCCCGAGCCGTAATTTGAACCGTTAGGCGGGTTTCCCACCGCCGAAGCACTCGGTGCTCGGCCGAA
>JASGAU010357016.1:0-10494 GCA_030220045.1 Australoheros facetus
GTGTGTGTGTGTGTGTGTGTGTGTGTGTGTGTGTGTGCGTGCGCGCGCACGCGCGCGTCCATGAGGGAGTGTGCGGATGAAAAAGAGAGTTTGTAGAAGTGATAAAGGTAGGGAGCAGGAAGGGAATGGATCCTATTCGAAAGGAAGGCTGACAATGAAAAGCAAGTGTTTAGAACAGATAATAACAGGAATCTATAAGCGTTTGAATGTTGGTGTGGAATAGCCACAGTCAGATAAAGACTTCTTATCTTTAAGGACAACACAACTAACTAGACCAAGTGACTACCACTCTTCAGGAACTTAGTGGAAATATAAAACAAAACAAACAAGAACAACAAACAAAAAAACCCCAGTTACATTTACAATTATGCAACTATGGCTTACATTTTCTTAGTTTTGCTAGCAGAAAGACCCTAGGGATCAATATTGTGGCCCAGGCTATGTATCCTACTAACTTTGGGTTTGTCTTTTGTGTTTGAACCACTGCTTGATGGATTAACAAAGAAATGAGATGCAAGCATGTGCGTCCTTCTGAGAATGATTTTTGACTTTGGTTGTTCTCTAAATTTTTCACCACCAACAAGAAAGAACTACAGTCTGTGCAGTATGTTGGTTTGTGATTACATAACTGCAAAGGTAATGAGCACCGACTATGTATAAAAGGCATACATACGTACCTTCTGGGTTTGAAGAGTGCCAAACTGTGCCAAACTGGATTCCTTCCAGTGGCAAAGGATAGTTTGTATCTTATTGAATAGAAAATGATATCTTTAATATCTAAATTATGGCCATGATTCTAGTCAAACAGCCAATAAAGCAGTGCATGTTTGAGTCGTGACTGTATGAGTGTGCATTGTCCCTCAGTTTCTCAGTCAGTTCAGCCCTTACTTGTCACATTGTGTTTCAAAGAACCAAGATGACAACAGCCAAAATGCTCAGCTCTGGGGCTTCGAGACTGGACTCCACAAACTAATAGTGGCCATACTGACAAGTTCTTTCTTCATATATTGTCCATGTTACTGATATACTGTCAGCTGATATATCAGCACATGCTATCACTAAACTAAGATAATGACCCTGGTACACAATTTTCCTGCCAACACCATGCTGCTCTGTCATTGTCAGTATGCCACCTGTTTAGCTCAAAGCACAAAACACAGCCTTACTGAACCAGACTGATGGCTTTAGACTCTGCACATTTAGGAGGATTTAACTTAAGCACCTTACAGTAAAATGGACTACTGTACCTTCATTATTCTATACGCTACTTCTGTATTTGCTGATATTACATATTGAGGTGAGATTTTCTTCCATAAGTCCCCCAAGTTTTGTTTAATGTCATGACACAGTTTCCCTGTGTTCTTTTGTTGCTGTGTTTTTGCTGTTTGCGTGCCTGCGCTTCGGTTTAAGTGAATGTAAATAATCATTTAAAAAACTCAAGCTTCCACTTTAATCGTCGTTATTGTCCAAACATATGGTGGCTTTCAGACTCTCCCTTTCCTTCCAGTGAAACTGAGCTGGTTTTTTTTATTCTGACTTTGATGAATGAATAGGTTATACCACACAGGATGTTTGTAAAGAAAACAAGCAGACTAAATCTGAATACATCTCTGCCTGCAGCTGCACTTCCACAGGTCAATTCAGGACTAAGCTCTGCATGTTCATAATGCAGGCTAAGTCCCTCTTTGGCTTGATTTCTAGTTGAAACCAAAGTGAAAAATTAGCATTTTTTTTCCTAGACTAAATATGGCAAAAAGTCGTCCCTTGCAGAAATAAAGGGAGATGACCAGAATACAAATTTGGCAGTTGGCACTACAGCATGTCTCTCCTAATCTACGGAGCCAAAGGGATTACAGGGGAGCAATGTCCCAGCATTTTAACCTGACATATTCACAGACTGCTCTACTCAGTCTATCTGTCTGACACACTCTTTCTCCCCTTCTCTGACCGTAGGCGACACCTCATTCCTCATTTCTTATGCGACGTGGATAGAGACAGACAGACTGCCTGACTGGCAGAACGAGAGGCAGACCAAGCTAGCAGCTACAACTCTCTGAATGCACTGAGTCCAGTGATGACAACACATTTTTATCATAGCCACACAATGTTCTGTGAGTTTTACACATAATATCCCTGAAAAGGACCTCGGGGCAAAAAACAGAAATTGCTACCATCCTCTTTCCAAACTCTATTAGTATTGTGGACCTTCAGAGTCTTACTCTTCATAACNGCTTTGGGCATTTGCTTAAACACTAAAATGTTTGAGAGGTTGCTGTCTGAAACATTGAAATATAGTTTCTTTCACTGTACTTCATGAGAGTCCTTTTGTACAGAGTCCGCAATATTACATGTACATGAGGTAGTCTGGAATTCAGAAAGATCGTTTCAAGTGCTCAAATGTATTTTACTGAGGCAAGTATGCAAACACTTTGGTATCTTGTGTCCCACTGATCCTATGCTTAGAAATATTTTGGTTATTATCAAACAGGGACAGCCACTCTGACTTGTGTTTTGCATGCTAACAACAACTGCACTGTTCTCTTTAATCCACATGCATTTGAGTGAGACTTAAATGCAAAATAAGTAGCAGTAATTGTGGGTGATTCCACTGGATTTATCAAGGTTCATGCAATTTGCAAGGGTGAGTTTCATTTGGGAAATGCTTTGCCTTCAAAGGTGATTTGCACACTTACATCATATTAATGCAGGGTTGTAATAAGGAACAGTGAACATTTTATTTAAATTAGTTCCACAGAAATGCCAGGGTTACAAAATTGCTTTCAGAAGCTGTGATCTTAGCCATGAGCGAACAAAAGAATAACACACAGAAACTGATCATAAACATGGAGACAGAGATATTACTATGTGGTTGGCAAATTTGAATATGACATGCATGCACTTTGCGCATTACATTAAATATTAAATGCTGTTTTGATAAAACAGTCTTTTCACTCTCTTAGGTGTGTTTATATAATATCTACTGCAAGTGTTTTTGTTTTCTTAGGCAGGAACTGCACCCTGCCTAAATTACATTTAGCTCTATGTAATTACAGTAGCTGACTAAAATTATTCTATTGCAACTAGTTTTGGATATATTTTTAATGTGCTGATATTTGTTCTACCAAGGGATACTTCTGAATTTTTTTACATAATTCAGAAGCACACAAAATACCGCATATTATATTCCACACAGATGTCTGAGCTAGTCTGTTCCTGTCACTGCTATCTGAGATAAACCCTAATATTTTAGTTGCTCATTTATAATATTAATCATGGCCACAAGTGGTGGTACTAAATACAGTGTTGTAACATAGCACTCATTGAGCACTGTCTTTATAAAAGGTTATAGAAGATTACTAATATTAATCACTCCTGCCTGATATTATTCATTTTTTGACGTTATTATGGACCTTAATGACTCAATGATCAGAGTTTAGCATTCTACATTTAAATACTTCTATAAATGATTGGTGACACTAGGGTATGGCATACTGTAGCCAACGATGAGACTTATTCCAACTACAGTAGCACATTCTTACATTTACCGAGGATTTTCCAATGAACCCAGCCCTACAGAACCTCGCACTACAGACCAGTCAGAGATCCCTTGGCACTACTGACCAGTCAAGCTACAGTAGCCAGTGGCTCCCAGCAGTTGCAGGCAAAATTGCTTAGAAAGACCTACAGTGCTGTATGGAAGATGCAAACTATGGGTGACCATGCAAATCTGCTAGCAACCAAAACAGTCATAGGGAGGTTTTTGCAGGTTTAAGGGACAGACCAAACTAAAAGGAACCAAATTAATATATAATTGAAGTATGAAGCAGTCCATAATCATTGATGTCAATCAATTTGGAAAAGAATACAGCTAAATGATAACCACAACAAAAATAAGCAAGAAGACAGCAACAGTATTCATCCAACCAAATCACAAGGCAAAACAATGAGTCCCTATTTAGAGTCAGAAATCTCTGCAGGCCAGACACGCGCGCGCGCGCGCACACACACGGCTTAATCAAGAGGCAGATTTGATAGAGTAACAAAAGTGTGCAGACGAGATCAACCGTGACGATGATTTGAACTCAGTCTCTTGAACTTATGTAATGTGACTTTTGTTCTTTAGTTACACAAGTGGTCACAAATGTTCGGAGGGGCTAATGGAACATCGGTTTCTTTTCATTCAAGGTCAGCCTGATGACTTTCATTTGTAATGCAGTAACTGACTACCATGTAATTAATGTAATTAATACATGAGCCAATATTGGTGTAATTAGTGATCCATCACACAATACAAACGTATGCAGTATGCAGACAGATATTGGTCAATTAGATTAGAAGAACACAGACAACTGCAAGCAAACAAAGCAGAGAAATATAAATATTATATGCCTGCTGCACTTTTTTTTAATTTTATTTTTTTGTGACAACCACAAATCAAAAACATCTCATGGAAATGAGTCTGAACTCTGACTCCTGAGGAAATGACTGAAGATTAGTGTCAGCCAGTAACCAAGTTGCGTCTGTCTGGGATGAGTGATAACATCTCCAAGAAAATCACCCACAGACACTTCTACTGGCAAGCAAAGGGTTTCTCCGTGATCTTGACAGAGAAGCAGGCATATTTCTCTTTGTGACTGCATGCAAGAGACTATGAGATTGTTGTCTTTCTGATTTACAGCAATCAACCATGGTAGGTATTCACAGCCAACATCAACATGATGAAAGGAACCCAAATTGAGAAACTATGCTGGCTCGTAGATGTCAATACTGCTTGTAACTTTGACAAAAGAATTTTGCACAGTTAGTATGACTTACTCTGGCTTATGCGTGGTTTGTCATTGCCTTCAGCAATATGTCGCATGAAGATGCAGTGTCATCCATTTACTGGACTTGTACCTGGTGCATCTAAAATTTATGGTGTTTAATTATGTGTGTGTGAGTACAGGCTACTGCAAAACTAATGATGACTAGGAGTGCATGTGGGCTTTCCTTGGCAATATCTAGTTCATTTAGGGAGACAAGAAACACGTCCATTTGCCAGCAGTCAGTCCTCTGACACTCACCACATTTCCCTTCATTCAACTGCCATAAAAGGCAGCCAAAGCCATCTGCCACCCAGCACCATACCACGTCCAGGTAGGGCAGAACTGACGCAGTTATCCTTTATTCCCAGGCTGTGAGGAATCATAATGTTCTTTTCTGAGACTGTTTTGTGCAATATCAGATACAGCATAAAATACATTTATTTTATTTGTGTTACAAAGGATCAGTACGATCGGAAGTGGATATAAACAGTGGTCATTACATTTCTAAGGAAAATGTAAGTTCAGGAGATGTCTTCTGCATCCATGTGTGTTATCAGGCCGGAGCCCTTGCCTTACATTTAAAAGACTTCTTAAACCAACCTGGGTCCACTGATGCTGAGGGTCTTTATGTTTCTCCTCTTTATGATATGTTATTGCACGACACAGATGAGCTCACATTATCCAAGGTCAATTATGCACTGCTTTCAGGCTTGCTAGCATGTACCTTGATATTTTACCAGTATCATTTTCTGCACCTCTGACTGCAATCAATGAATGAGGTTTCCACTGTGAAAGAAGGGATTTTCAGATGCCTCATTTTGTTGTCAGGATTATTACTGTATGTGGTATCAGAATATGAACTGGGAGGCAGGATTGTGTATAAACCATCAGAGAAGATGGAAAATAAGATATCAAAGCTGATCATAGGCAGTACATCCCATGCTTTTAATGAGTCAGAAAGAATCCATTAGTCAACTGATAGAAAATTAATTAGTAAAAAGCCAAGAGCTCATTGGTTAGAGCTTCTCATGTTTGCTGTTTATCTTAGTCTGCTATAACTTTTGGTTTTGGATTATTGCTTTAAAAAACCAAAACAAACATCAACAAGGAAAAATTGTTAACCTGAAACTTCAGATGGTTTGTTTCATAGATCCATTTGGGGAAACTGCTTGGAAACAGACACAGAAAAAAATACTAGTCAGTTTACTGGATGACTCATGCACAGGTTCCTCCAGGAGCTTTGTTTTTCTCTTGCTTTCAAGAAACTAGCAGCTTCAATGCTGCCTATATTAGCCAAGGACACTGCTGCAAAAGATTGTTCTATCTCAAAAGTTTCACTTCCTGGTTAAATTAAAGTTTAAAGAACCAAAAACATATTGACTGCAGTGTTAGCTTATTTCAATCATGCTCTAATTTATTTAAAATACATCGCAGAAAAAAAAAAACACAATATCAGTACCACAAGGATGCCTGAAAGACTCTATTTCAAGCAGAATTCAATATAGTGTTAACTTTGCAAAAAGGAAAGCCAATATTATGAGATTAGTTTTGGAAAGAAGGTAAAAGGAAATTAAAACCAGTGAAGAAGAACAAGAAAATATATAGTAGTGAATGAATAATAGCTGACCAAAGAGAAAAACTATAAGACACTGTGCATAATCACGTTTTCTGTGGGTGGTATTACATGACCATGCATATTTTATTCTTCAGTTTCCCAAAACACTGCCTTTAATGAGCTAAGCTGCATGTCAACTAACATAAGGCACCCAGTTTTCAAAATGTTTTAACACAAAAAAAAAAAAAAACATGTTATAGGCACTTTGTAACGTGATACAGAAATTAATTTTCTCAGTTATTCATAGTGCATACATGGAAGTATATGGACAACTGGTAGGTAAGAAACTTGCATGAGTTCTGTGTTATTTTATCAGACCAATTATAGTTATTAATACCAATAACTATTCAAAAGTAATAGTTTCCTATGCTTTATTTGAGCGAAAATTGAGATGTGAGCGCATGTGTCCTTCATCACATGTGTGTGTGTGTGTGTCTCCATTAGGGAAAACACACTCACACACTTGCATATAAGCTAACAAAAACAGCTGAGCAGGCAGATGTCCAGACAGCTGTGGATACAAAAACACTTTTAACAACTCTATAAAACCAAGCCAGGCTTGAGACTCTCCATTAAAGTCTTTAGAAACTGAATCGTTAATAATTGGCTTCAGGTTAGTCTTCCTATTTATAAGTGATCCAAAGTCCTGCCAATAAACAAGTGCTCCTCAAAGTTCAGTTTTCAAAATGCACATAATTCCACTTGGCTGAAAAATGGGTCATTTCCCCAACCGCCTGAGCTTACCTTTGAGTGAGCCAATTTACCAGTTTCAATTATTAAAGGCAGCACCTGTCTCTTTTCAAATTTCAGTGGCTCAGATCACTGTGTGAACGGCACTGCAGAGGCAAAAAGCTATGCTGTCTGCAGATTTTAAGTAAAGCCACTGATATTAAGTAAGATGTTGGTGTGACATAGCATTCAGAGGGGAGTGATGGAAACCTCAATTGCTAGAAAATACACTCATCTCCAGCCCTCCTCTGTCCCTTTTCCTTACTAAACTGTTTTGAGTAATTGGTTTTCTCTTGGCATGAAGTTGTCCAATCTAAATGGTAATTTGGAAGGCCCGCCTCTTGTCAGTGGCAATGCTTGTTTACTGGAAGACAGTTAATACAAAAATTAGAGTTGTAATGAGAAGGCAGGGATTCGTCTTACTGTCAGGAGACAATACATTTCAAAACTGACAATCTGTTTTGGAGCACTTCATGTGATAAAGTACATATTGCCCAAGGCACGGCAGTTGTAATCCAAGACAGAAATATGGACTAAATTAAAATATCTACTCATTTTTCATTTTATCAGCAAAGAGCAGTGAGAACCATCCATGTGTTTACCTGCATTTGCCTCAAGCGCTTTTAGTTTTAGTCCACACTCCAAGCATGTGCAAGGCAGCTGTACTGAAGTCTCCAAAGTGTCCACAGGTATAAATTTCCATTCTCTTTGTATTAGCTCTGATGGATGTGACCTGCCCGAGATGGTTACCCGCCTTCCTCCAAACAGATGCTGGGATAAAAATGAGTCTCCCTTAAATTCAAATGAAAACTAATGGAGTGAAACATGGCAATAAATCCACATGCTGGAAAAGAAATAAGCACGCACAAACAGATTTCTCTTCAAACTGAGTTATTATCATGCAAATTCTTAGTGTTTAATTAACACCTTGCCTTGTGTAGCTTTAATGCAGGCATTAGGGCAACTGGAATATACTAACATACCATATGTCAGATCTGTATCTGTGTTGATAAAATGCATGGCAGGTCTTCTTTTCATTGGTCGGCAATGACAGGATATAATCAGAAGGGCAAATAATTTTCCTGACACACAAAATTGTTGTAGCAGGTACTTGATCTACCCCATCAGAACTGAATTTAATGTGACACTGACAGCTTATTGGTTTTACTTAAGGCATTTATGAGGCTGCATCAATTACCTGTAACAAAAATGCCACTTATAACAAAACTGCAAGTTAGGTTTTGAAACATGCTCAATATAGCTGCTTTCCCTCATAATAATCCAGTTTACATGGCTATCTGAATACAGTTGTTTTGTTTGTTTGCTTGTTTCAAAGACAAGTTGTTTCAGAATCACCCATTTGGCTTTAAATGTATCATCCAATGGTTTTCAGAAATGCACAAGTTTGTTTGACTGCAGTTACACAGCCTGCTGGTTTAATCAATAAAAACCACAGAGGTTCAGCAAGCACCATTAGGCTGAGTTTTGGTGAAGCACTTTTCAGTTCAGAGGTTGTCTAAACGACTTCAAATAGCTGTAAATATTTATTTGACTGAAGGAGAGGTTATTTCTTACAGAGTCAAGATGCTGTAAGTCACAGAAATTAGTAATAACACATTAAATCAGTGCAAATTGGTGTGACAGCATTGGCATGAGGAAAAAAATGGAATGAAGAAAATGTCAGACAATACTGGGTTTATCTGTAAGGACTGTGCTTATGTAAAGTCTCTCTCCTTAAAACAACCCTTACTGTCTATGTGTGACCTAGACTCAACCTGTGCCTCTCCCTAAGAGGTCCTCATACACTGCTCAGCAGCAGGCAGGCAGGCAGGCAGGCATCAAGTGATTTCCTAACAGAGCAGTAAAAAGGGACTGAACAAAGAAAACGACTTTGAAAAGGGTGTCTAGGGATGAAAGCATGGATAAAAAATAGATAATTGCTTCAGTTTATCTCAAAAGCCCATGAATACACATGGAACAGTCATCTCATAAGTTGTATTTGAGAGGGTGAAATTAGTTGTTTAAATCACATATTTGGTGATGCAAACACATTAGATTTGATCCCAGAACTGTAAAACAACAAACATTTACAATATTTATGAGGCTTCAAAAATAAGCAACCATGAGAAGACTGCTGTGTATTAAAATAAAACCACTGAACAAAAACTAGAGAACTGCAACACAGTCCTGTGTATGAGACGGTTGCAGTTTGAGGCAGATAAGAGCTGAAACTGAAATCAGAGGCAGTAACAAAAAAAAAGTCACCACTCATATTTAATTCAGGGTACTTGGCCTCAGGTATGAGTAAATTCACAGCTCCACTCTCTTCTTCACTTTCTTTTTCTGTTGTCATCTTTTATTGATTTATAACTTTCAGATTACATCTCCATGATATATCTGGGTGATGAGGCATCACACCCCAAACCGGAATCTGAGACAAAATGCGGAATAACCCAGCCTCGTGCCTTGGATCTTTATCATTTGACAGTGTTTTATGCATATATTTTTGTTACATGCCACCTAAAGCCATCTGGTCATGCAGGAGACTCCTTACTGTTGGCGCCACATACTGAACCCAAATGTCTTTGAATTATGCAAACCTGAAGGCTATGCATAATAGATCCATACCATTGATTTCATGCCATAAATTTTGCTAAAAATGTCATAAGGTCAGATTAATATTAATATTTTTTCTATTTTACTGACAGACCCATTGCCTGTTATGTGCTGTATGACACCAGTGACACCTGCTTTCAATTTTATGATGCAGTAAAATATGTATATCTGCTCTTTAAACAAAGAGTGATTGAACATATGAAAACCATTCATGTACTTAAAATTCAACTTATTATAGATACTGCAGCCTACAGGTTACAAGCTCCTGTAGAGGTTGACAACAGATTTTTTTAAAAAATGCCAGGACAAAATTAGCCAGAAAGGACACAATTAAACATGTTGTGTGAAACAGATGTATCCCCTCTGCAGGTAGAATGTTGCCTCTGATCTGTTCTGAATAAAAAAGTAAAAACTCTTATACTGCTGGCACATTTTGGTCTGATAGAAATTCATGAAGTTACCTGAAAGTTTTAGTTTGCACTTTCAAGTGAAAAGAAGCCTGTTGTGGAAAGGAAATTACTTCACTAGTGCATGACATAAATCTCCAAAAGTACATGTAAGTGTCTAATATACAATACTGTGCAAGTCTCAAGCCACCCCTCATTTCTTTAATATCTTGCCAGTAAAATGAGAAATAGGTGCAGTGGCATGTGCAAGCATAAATGAAAATACAGTATATAAGCCAGAGTTTGTATAATTGTAACAAGCTTGATATTCAAACTTTGTATG
>JASGAU010357021.1:3192-13976 GCA_030220045.1 Australoheros facetus
CAGCGGTTTTTCGTGACAGAGGAGAGAGACAGGAAATGGGGGAAAGATACAGGGGAAGACGCGGGCAAATCGGCGACGGGCCGGGACGCGAACCCACGCCGCCCGCACCGCAACGCGGCGTGTGTATGTGGTCGCCGGCTTTACCACTAAGCCACCCAGGCGCCCATTAATGTACAATTTTAATGTGTTTTTTTCTTTTACAGACCTAAAGCTAAGTAAAATATTGTAGAGACCACTTATTTTGTGGACCATTTTAAATTTCAAACCTTCTTGAGCACTGTAATATACTTCATTTATCAAAATCTGACAGACTGCAGCAGTATTAGATGTCATCTTTCTCTTGATTTGATTTGAACACTGCCAGCATAGCTGTAACAAACACTTGGAGATGGGCAGAGAAATCGCTGGGTGTCAAAATTTGATAACCTCCACTGAACTCAACGATCCCTAGCCAGCACAGTAGGCCATAGGAAGGGGAAAAAAAAAAAAAAAGTGTTGGAGACCCCATTTAGATCAGGCCATGCTGATCCATCCAGAGTGATGGGTGAGAGATCTGCAAAGAGGACTGTGGCTGTGACAGACAGTGTTCATTAATGTTCCAGCTTTCTGCTGTAGAGTCCAATCAGGGGTCTCCACACACAAGCACCCTCAAAGAGTAAAGCTCTCTCGCATACACATGGCCATCCAAGCAATGAGACAGGCGGGCTAAGCGTAGGCACTGATGGCTTCACTGCCTCAATTGATGGGTGCTTAGAGGGGAGTGAAAAAGGAGAGCTGGAGATACAGGGCCAGGGAGACTGAGCACGAGAGACAGAGCGGCAGGTCTGCTCTGTCGATGACTCTCTGATAGCCTGAGATTAGCACCACTTCTGCTCAACATGCAAAGCCATTACATTTACCCACATACTGCCCAGCTGTTTCCATTAAATGCTTCAGCCCTGAAACTCTCTTTAGCTGTCACCAGGTACCCTACAACTCTAATAAAGCTGCCTCACTGCTAGCTGCTGAATTATACTGGTAAAAAGCTGTTACACAGATAGTCATTTAGCCAATGCTTGTATCCAGAGTGAGTCACGGGGCAGCAACGATAGAATTAGTTTATAGTCATAGATTGCCAACATTACAGGGTGCCAGCATTGCATAAATATCTGTCTGTACAAGGAGCTAGCATAGCTATGTTGTGGCAGAATGTGATTGTGAATCTACAGTTGCTGCAGTGTGACAGACTTGGCAAGGATCAGAGTGGTGTCTGTCACAGCACCATGTGTGTTTGTACTGTCATTCAAATGTTTACCTCCCAAATACCCATCTGAAATGTAATCAGCAGTGTGTGCATTGATTGTAAGCCTGTTTTGGGGCTGTGATTGACTCGAACGCTGGACAAACAGGCAGATTGCCTGCAAGCATTTTCCTTAGATAAAAAGGACAAATGCTCAATGGAGTCATGTCTCCCTGATCTGTCCTTGACCTAGCTAAGAATGGGAGTGAGAAAATGGCAACAGACAAAGTAATTAAAGTATGCAAGGGGTGTTTTGCGAACAGGTTGCTCTATAGAGGTAATTAAAGCTTTTTTTTTTTATAGTTACCTTTTGAGTAAATTTTGACTATCATTTGAAAATGTCAAATTCTGCTTAAATATCAGTGTGGTGGTTGTTTTGCGCCCTGATTATATGAAAATGAAACTTTTACAAACTGTTTAGTTTCTGTCTGTTGGCTTAAATGGGGACAAAAATATAGATGGCCACTAAAAGTTTTGCCTGAACGAGAGAAGCATCGTGAGGAAGAAATCTGCCTTCTCATGTGGGATTCAGTTCTTGCCATTCTTACGATCAGCTGTATTTAATATGAAACTGAAGATTATGACTGAAATATATGTGGAAGATTATATATTTATGCACATTTACAAAAGTGATAGCTAATGATCAAAGTCTCGAGAGTTATCTTCAGCTGTAACTTGATGAAAACCAATGTGAAATTGCCTCAGTAATGACACGTGCATGGAAAAAGGTTTTAAAATTGAATGTTTTTCGGGAGTGTTACATTCTCTGGAGAGCACTTATCTGTTTGACAATTATTTAACTTACCAGTCAAATAGCTAGTGTCCCAGAAATTCATCAGTTATTGTAATCAGTCTAATTGTTGCATTGATATTAATATCCTTCATCAATTCCGCTCTTTTAACTAATGTTTGTGTTATTTTACTTGGATTAACTTTTATTTGCTTGCATTTATTTCAAAGGACTAAGTAAAATGTACTCATTCATTCTTCTGCTGTATTACTCTAACTTGAACATTCATATCCTGCTTTATTGTGAAAAGTCTGTGTAATCACATGAGACAGGAGGAAGCAGACATTCTCATTAGATGCATCTGGGCCTCTTGGATGTGTACAAGTAGTTTTGAGTGTCTGCTGGACACAAAACAACCTACATAGCTTGGAGCAGTTGGGAATGAAAACAGATCAGGTTTTGCTCCATCAGGAGTTGGGTGGCGTAATGAATTCCAGTAGGCTGAGCATGCTAACGAGTTCATTATTCCAGCTTCGTTTAGGGGTAATTACCATTTTGCATCCAAAGCCATTCAACACTGGGCTGCTCGTGTCAAATTAAGGCAAGTGTGAATTCAGATAAATATTTGCATAACTGTGAAGGCACACAGTGCTTTCGGTGGTGGCGTGTTGTTGTTGTTGTTGTTTTTTTTTGTTTGGTGTTTGTTTTGTTTTTAGATGGATGCAAAACTTGAGGTGCGAAAAGGATCTCTATTAAGAGGCACAGGATCTCTTGATGGGACCACCACCCTTCATTCATTCTAACCCACTTTGCTAGCTCAAAACCTGCTTTCTCACAACCTTTTTTTTTGTTTTCCTATTTTTGTATTAGATTGAATATGGCATGATCCTAATAAGCAGCCATGCATAGAAGCTACATGAGATAAGAAGACTAATTTAGGTTTTAGAAGAACTTTATTAATTATAAATAAGAGCAAGCTGCTTTAGTTGTCTGTGTGCTACACTTATTCCCTTACTTCCCCGAGTACGTAGTCATGATGGTGGATGTGCAAATGCAGCCACTGCAAGCCTCCGAGATCTCCTATGGTTCATTAAATAATTTTACAGAGGAAGTCCAGTCAATTTAGTGAAACGACAGATTCAAGCACATCCCAGGAGAGAGAGATTGATTTTCTAAAATGTCACTCATTTACTTTCTCTTGCAAAATGTGCAACATGACAGTTCGGTGTGTTTTATCAGGGTCTTCAAACAACACTTGAATTTTTTACTTCAACAATATTCATTTCATCCCCGTCCTGCAAAGCCCAAAGGGTTTTGCCAAAATGTTTGATCGTTTGCATCCCAACATTTGTAATTCATAACCCTGAATTAATAACTTATATGCATCAACTAGTAATTAATTCTCTCAAATGAATGATTTGTACCCTTAAATTGGTAATAGTAGTTGTTGACGTTTTCTTCCCAGTTTTTAATCTTACGCATTAATTACTTTCACAGGCATTTGTGACTGCATGTGGTTATCCATAAATGTTCATTATGAGTACAATAATATATATCATCTTCACTTGAAGTTGCATTACTTTTGGACCCATGATTAAAGTAAATAATGCTTCTCCAGCTGTTATTAACAGACACAGTATTGGTGAAAAAAATTGTTCAGAATAGTAAAACATCAAAGTCAGCAATTAGTGTGAAATGTATTCAGAGGAAGGTTTTTTAATATTGCTGCCAACAGCATGAGGCACATCACTGCTGCAATCAGACACAGATATGGACTGGACATGATACATTACCACAGTGTTTGCTGTGTGCGCTGCGAGTCTCCACCCAGTGGTATTTTTCACAGAGAGCCTTTGTTGTCTTGAATAAATACACATGTTACTGGGAGTCCAGAGTGCAGCCCACACTGCTGGTTAGCCACAGGCACACACTCAGCCTTGAACAGGAAAAACAAGTTCACTTCTTGGACATTTGGACTGGAACAACACAAGTCAGTTGAAATATGAGCATTTGTTTCATTATTCAGAAATGCCCATTTTAGGAAAGAGTCTAATGATTTAGAAAAGATTGTAAGCACAACAGAAATAAAGACTTTATAAACTATTTATTGGAATGCCTGCTTTAACAAAAATATAGCTAAAAGCTCAATCTGGTGAGGGTAGGAGGGGAAGGAAACGTGGCAATTTGATAAAAATCTTGTCTTCATATTACTCATAGGTATGTCTGACTTCCGTTGTTACAGTTATAGATACAGATAATCTGAGTGAACCAATAAAACACAGGGTTGTACTTTTCATATTTTTATTGGCTGTATTGGGTGATTACTCACAGTGCAGGATGGAAAAAGTGAGCTCTTTAACTTGGTGACTCGTAGAAACTCCTTCAGCAGCAACAGCCTCCATTGAACATTTTCTACACCTGGATGTGTATTTTTGACTATTTTGCCCTATATAAAACTGTTTTAATACATTAATATTTCTGAAATGCCTTGACTGATCAGCAATAATATTTAATTTTGGTTAAAGTCAGTAAGATCCCACTCACTCAGGCCTAGAAACCAGACTCCGTTGCTGGAGAAAAATACTGAAATACAATATATGTATTCAATGAGTGCTTGCTGTCGCTAGGTGAAAGTGCTTGTGAAGAGGATGCTACACTACATTTTGTCTTTTTCTTCTGTAAAATTTCTTGATATAATTTTAAACTTGTTGTTCTCTCAGTGATTGCAAGCTCTCCAGGCAATGAAAGACCAAAGCAGCACAAACCACAGTACTCCCTCCAGCATGGTTTACAGTTGGAACAGTTGAGCTTTTTTTTTTCCACCTCTTTTAGGACTACATGTTGTGTTTTAGGACTGATCTCTGCAAGATGCCCACTCTTAGCGAGAGGAGCAACAGTCCTTATTTTCATGCACTTGCAGACAGTTGCTTCTGGGGTCCTGTGAAAGCTGTTGTGGCTGAGGCATAGTTCACACCAACCAGTCCAATCAGACTTTGTATTAAGATTTCCAATCTGATCGTCTCACTTGAAACACCCAACTCCAACAGAGGTTAACGCACTTTTTCCACCCTGGAATTATTGTTCATGCACCAAGCACATTAAGTTTGTGTTAGTGATTTTTAACGCTGTTCTAATTAATACATCTGACCTGAAACACCTGTGGTATCTTTGCAGCTGTTTTTAGCTCTGTAGATGTTAGGTTGTGCTTTTTTATTTTTTTTTTTTGAGGAGCATACCACTGCTTGTGCACAACTGGGATTTGTAAACTTCACATCACAAAGAGATCTTTTTTTTTTTTTTTTCTCACAGAAATGTGAAACTTGGAAAGAAATAATAATCTAGCAGATTTCTGCAGGGTGAATATTTAGTTGCTAAGCAACGTTTTTTGGCATTCGAAAGGAATCCTCAAGTAAAGGAGATGGTGAAAGAGGCGAGCGGGTTGGGGTGCGTTTGTGGCAAAATAGAAACATGAGTGGATCAGAATAGGTTGTATGAACAAAATGGCAATTTCCCCAGGCCTGAAGTGGCTGCGTTGTTTTGACAAATTGGCCCACATGCAGGACAGTTGTTTACCAAACCAAAGCCATTTAAACAGCATGTCCCATCATTTTTGCAACCACTTTAGAGAGCACTTACTATATATCTGTATCTTTAAGTATTGTAAAGTTTCTGTATATTGAACTGTGTTTTCAAAATACAGGATATGTTTTTATTTTTATATAACCTGTACCTTTAACACAGCTTCCTCCCCAAACTCCTACAGCTACTGTAACTGTCCATATTCATCCACTCTCACCACCGCTGTTGTTTCTTCATCTTCTTTGACTTGTTGTAGCCATTATATGCCTCTCTCTGCCCTCTGGCAACCAGTGAAGAAGTCCATGACATTGATGCAGGATTTTCTTAACATGGTTCTCCATCCAAGCTCATTTTCTTCGTCAGATCGGGAGTTCGGATATTTATAATCTTGGGGCACCAGCTAATGGTATTTGCAGAGTGAAATCAGTTTAGCGCGTGTTTTCCGTAATGGCTTTGACTGCGTGGCATTGCCAGCGGCTCTGTCTTGAATGGTGGAAGGATGGCTCTAATTTGGGCTAATGGGTGACTCAGCCATCATCATCATGTGTCCCTCAGCGGGCTGCAGATGGCTGGTGAGCCATGGGTGCAGCAGAGCCACCCTTGCACATACAGAACAACACGATGCATCAAGTCAGTGACACTTGCAGCCAACTCTGACCTTTTGTAGAGCTGCATCCACTGAGCAGGGGGAAGATAAAATGAGACTTGCTTGGCTATGGGTGAGCAAAACACAAAAGAAGAGGTTAACCAGTGCCCATGCTAATCGAATCATTTGTCATTAGATTAGATTAAAGCATTGAACCTTCCCTTGAGCAATCATTTAGAGAGATAGCTTCGGTTCTGCACGTATCAAATACCTGGGAAATGATAACATGGGCTGAGTGACTCTTCCCTTTTCCCGACCTTAACTTATCTGCACATGCAATAGAGACAAGGTGAGCAAATAACAGTGGCAGCTGGAAAGCAAGGTGCTGGCAAGTTTAACAGGGATGGTAACCCTGTGTGCTGGACAGGCGTTGTGTAAGAGGGGAAAGGGGAAAGGGAGGGCCTGCTGGTTCCCGATGGAGCTTCTGACTGAGGCCAGGCAAGAGTGCTGCAATGCCTAGTTACATTCCACAGAATCATCTCAGCCTTACCAACTTCTTAGATGTGCAGACACTACGGCCACAAACACATATATATGCTGATGTATTTGCAATAGCTGAGAAGACAGTATACCTCCACTAGTACAAAATTCCTGTATTTTCTCACAGCTTATCATAATATTTTGTCCCATATCAACAATACAGGCATATCTTATCTGCATATCTGTACATTACCCCACCCAGCTCTTCCCATCTTCAAGTAACCTTGGCAACAGTGTCACTTTATTTCATTACAATGGCTTGTGGGGGAGTATGAGAAGGTGATGGGTGGTGGCAGCATGTGGAAGTCCCAGGAGAGGAGCCAGCCAGTTTACATCTGTGCTGAGGAATATAGACCTGCTGCAACCCCACCCCCAAAGACCCATTACTAGGGGTCAGAGCTCTAGTCTCTAGGCAGCTGCGTCGCACGGGCTTTCGTGTGCAACCTGCCAAAGATGACCCACGTGACCTGCGTGCATGTGGCAGGGCATGTCTGGATTTTGTGCAGGTAAGTAGTGCCTGCTGTGGATCATATGTGAATGAGCCACCAAAAGAATGAGGATGGCTGCTTCTTAGTGACTTGAACTGGGAAGCTTATCCAGGGAAACTGACAACACTATGAGTAGTTTTTGGCTTTATATATGCTATTTAACTTTATTTCTTTTTCCAATGAAAGATTTAAGATGGCTTTAATTGGCCAACTACTTCACCCCACAAAGTTTCTCTTAATGGAAGCTCACTACATTAGTGAACAGGTGAATGTGGGTTAAAAAAAAAATGCTGTTTTCGATTTACAATGGCCATGGTGGTAAATAAAACACAAAATTTAGAGTATATACAGGTAGTATTAATTGGCCTATAGTTTCAAGGTCATCTGGTCAATATAGTCTCAACTGGCCCAAATGTCCTTTGTCTGGCAATTGCCAGTATTGCCAGAGTTTTATCGAAGTCCAGTTTAAACCTTGCACAGCACTGCTCAACAACAAACACTGCATTTTGTCTAAAAACAGTAGGCTAACTTGTCAAGTAGCCTACAAACTGGTAAGATTTAGGATATTTTCTATGATTGGTCCACTTATAGTTTTAGAACGAAACAAGCACATTCAGCAACAGTGAATGCCAACAGTAGCAGCCCAACCCAGACCAAGATGGATGTGAAGCCCCCTTCCTCATTCATATTTAAAAATTATGTCCGCATGGCAGTTTTAAATTTATTGCTCAGGGCATTAGCATTAAACCTTAGCTGTTCTTGTCAGCTTCATGTCTGTTGTTATCATTTAAGCATAAAATAACTAGTTTGAAAGCGTTACAGTATTTTATGCCTGATAAAGATGGCAGGTAGTATACTCGGTACTGTTTAGTTAATCTAAAGATAGCATGCAGATTTTTTTTTCCTTTTGTTCTACCAACCTGATTGGTTGAAAAGCAGATGGTTTCAGTAAACCAAGACTTTCTAATATTGATTTCAACCATTTCTGAGTGATGTGCCTCAGTAGAGTTGAAACTCACTACTGTATAGCAATACTAACTTTCTTCATTATAACAAACCTACATTCAAATGTTAAATAGGTCAAATTGAATGTATCGTAGGTGGTGAAAATTGGATCCAATTATTCATGTAGCTTTTCTGACTTTATGCAGCTCTATTTATTGTAAGCCATGATGCAGTAAATGTAGATTATTGAACTATAGTTACCATAATGAATTGAACTTTTGTGGAAAATGGAGTGGGTGGACATAATTACATCAACATAAATTGTAATGCATTTTAATAAAATAGCTTTGCAGTGAATATTACTTTATCTCTATGAAGCTCTTTTAATATTGTCCAAAAGAATTATATCTAAAAGAATATTATACTGCAGTGTTTCTTGTTGTTTTAAACAATGATGAAAGCACTTCCAACATAATGTAATCCAGTATAACCCTGCCACAAATTACACAGTGAACAAAAAAACACATTAAAGGCTTCACAAAAATACTACATTGTATTGTAAAATTGTTGCATGGGATTGCATTTGAATTTGCAGATCTTATACTAGATGTTTTACCTCTTGTTTGGAGACAGCCACCTAGAGAATATGTTCAGTACAGCGACAGTGTTTCAGGTTAGGGTAGTCTGGTAAATTTGCATGACTAAGTGAGGTAACACTAATCTTATTAGTTTGAAACAGTAAGGGACTTTCTTACCTAAGCAAAAAAGAGATCTTGAGCTGACTCATTGAAATGTCAACAGAAATGCAGCCAAAATACAGCTTACTTCAGCTTGGACACAAAGCTGAAAATTAATAAAAACAGGTGTCAAACAGGCAGTGGGCTGTAGATTTATATGTATTTTACAAGCCATTAATAAGCATATTCAGTGCCTCTCAACGCCCATCACTGAAACTGGCTGCCAACTATTGGGAAATGCTGCTTATACCACAGGTTTTTATGCTTTAAAGAAGCCCAGTTTGCTTGTGTGTGTGGTTGGACTGATGTAGATATGACTCCTGCCTTTCCACTGCCTCACCTCCGACTCTGACGGAGCCACTGGAATCGAATCAAATTAAGGCAAAAACATTTCAAGCGCCCCCACCCCTTTTGAGGAACTCCCCTGATGTCTCCGGCACTAGCGTAAATCTGAGACGGCATTAAGAAAGTATGTAAACATCCAGTTTAGAGCACGTGAGAATTACTCAGAGCACATGCACAGACACGAATGCAAGCATCGCTACATAAAGATAATTCAAAGCAATGGCATGTCACAGGTTGTGTACATAATGTTCCTTCCTCCCTACCCCTGTAGTCCCACAGTGCCTAGTTGAAAGGACCTGTAACCCAGCGTGTACAACTTTTTTTTTTCCCCCCAGGAGACAGCCTATAATGAGAAGGCACCATTATGGGTCCAGCAGGAGCCTGTGCCTCTGTGCCGCTGCTACTACCACAGTTACCCATGAGGTCTTTTTCTTTGTTAGTTAAGGGAAAGAGCAGTCGCAGACATCCCCTGCTCTCTGCTTGTTAGCCAGCAGTAATGACTAGGCTGTGGGGAGCCAGGCAACCAGGCCAAGGTGCTGGCAGCCCGTTCCCCTCTGCTGGCCCTCAGCTCACCGACAGGAAGGGGAAAAGAAGCAGACACCACAGAGGACACGCTGGGAGTATCAGATCAGACAAACTGAGGGGGAAAGAAGGAGTGAAGAGGGGAGAAGAGTTCTATCTCCGGACAGACCAAGGCCAAACTAGATCATTACAGACACGCATAAGCACACGGGATCTAACTAGCACCCTGCCAGTTCACAGAACTGGCATTATATCTGCGCTAGCTGAGCAAGATCAATGTGCACTTTGTACAGAATGTGCCTCGTAGGTTTATGTGATTCTCCAGGATCATGTATTTAGAGATATGATTACAATTTCTAAGCCAAGTGGCTGTTGGAATTGGGGAACTTTGTAATAGGCAACATCTTCGCTCAGGATTTTCCAGCACAATCAAATAAGATTTGCTTTTATCTCAGATACAAAATACAATAAAAACAAAGTGTGCCTGTGGTGTTTTAGCACATGAAAGCAATTTAAAAATGTATTTCAAACTTGAGTTGTTTCTATGATCTTATGTGTAGCAGTTTCCAGATTTTGTGATATCTGATCTATATGCACTAGCATCATGTGTGTCATCATAGAGGGGTATTACACATGACCAGATCAATAATTCAGAGGTTGAGTCATCTGTATTGCAAGGCAATATAGTAGCATGACTGTTTGTCACCATGGCCACTGATGGTCGCCAGTAAAATCAGTGTGAATAATTCACGTGTATGTCATGTAGCAATAAATATATGGAGACAATATACATTTTAATGTACTCCGAGGGCCCATTAACAATGAGGAAAAGGATCTGGAGGATTTAAATTCATTCGATTACCAGTATTTTGGTTCGCGGAGCTGAAGATGAAAACGCTGATGATGCCTGAGGGGTGGATTAGCTGTTTAGGAAGGATTTTGTTGCTTGGCTTGGCTAGCATCAATAGATTGCAGCAGGGAAGTAGTTAAAGCCAGGAACGGAGAGATGAGAAAGGAGTACAGAGACATACAC
>JASGAU010357024.1:503-14075 GCA_030220045.1 Australoheros facetus
TCCTTTTGCTGGGTGGAAGGCGTCTTTGGTGATGTTTGATGCTAACCTGAAACAGTGCTTCCTGTAGATGTCACTGATGGTGGGAAGCGAGGCACCTGCGATGCCCTCGGAGGTAATAATAGAATAACCAGTGCTAATATTTAGCTTCCTAATGGGCCAAGTATACCTAGGGGACAATGCAACTTACACACATTACTTGGCAGGTAGGCCACTGCCAGTGGTGCATCAGATGTTGGGAAGGAAAAAAACAGGCTTATCTCTGTTAATTGGAAACAGCGGATCCTCCATGATTTGGTCTAGTATTTACATACAGATGAAATTGTTTAACATTTCCAACCTCATTGTACTCACTGTATGACAAATAAAGGTATTCTATTAATTTCAGTAAAACTTTGAGTTGCCAGTGTTTCAACCTAAAAAACTAAGTTGTGTCACTGAAGAGCTACCAGACATTAAACCCACTGTAGGAGACTTGTGGTGAGTCCAATAGTTTCTACCAATGTCATATTTAGTTTTTCACACAGCTCTTGAAAAATTCACATAACTTGTACATATTTTGACATTGGTGAGGACCCCTTTTTCTTGACATGATATAGCCTCATTTTTCAAATTGCATGATAATGCTCCAGGATAGCATCTTAGAGGGTCAGGAAGTATAAAACAAACAGCTTTGCTATTCACTGATTTGCCAGAATGATTGTATGGTGCCTGATGAAAAGCAGCACCATAAGCCTCATTCACCCAGTCACACCCATTCATTCAAGCACTTTTTTCTATACCTAAGCATCTGGTCTAATATTTGCACATATTCACGCTCTAATGGATGCATTGGGGGCAACTTGTGGTTCATTATCCTGCCCAAGGATACTTTAACATGCAGGTTGGAGGACCCAGAGATCAAACCACCAATTATTTTTTATTAGTAGATGACCCGCTCCACCTCCTGAGCCACAGTCACCCCAATAAAGTGGCAGGTGAGTATATTTATTATTATGCAGTTTAATTTTTTTAATTTTTTTTTTTAGTTGGACTTGTTTCTGGTGTGTGTTGGTCTTCAGCAAGGCTGCCTTCTGTCAGCAATTCTGTTCATAATTTTATGGACACCAAGTGGTGGAAGGCTTCCACCTCGGTGGCCTCAGAGTCTCATCTCTGCTTTTTCGCAGATGATGCGGTCCTGTTGGCTTCATCAGGCGGTGGCCTCCAGCTCGCAGTGGAACTGTGTGAATCAGCTGATATGAGAATTAGCACCTTTAAGTCTGAGGCCATGCATCCTCTACCAGAAAAGAGTGGAGTCCAGCTCAGGGAGTCTCTCATAGAGCAAGAGACAGGGTACACCACCTTGGACAGGTTACAAGCCTGTCACAGGGCTAACATAGAGAGAGACAGACAACTATTTGCATTCATACCTATGGCAATTTAGCAATCACTTGCCCTTGGTATTGTTTGGTGCCACTAGTTAACGGTGATGATGATGATCGGTTCCGGTAGCTAACTGGAAATTCTCAGCCCAGCGTGATGGTACCTCAGCAAGGCCCAGTGCCATGCGATCAGGCACTAACTAGAACCCTGCATTGGAGGATAGTGTGTTTCCCCTGTGAGTGAAGTAAAACTCACTCAACTTGCTGTAGTACTACTGATGCTGCATTGTTTTAGGGATTATGTTTGTTGATGGCTTAGGATCTGCAGCATTTGGTACCTGTCAATTATGGTGTTTGCCTGTTGCTTAATGCTTTTCTTTTGTTACAAACTGACAGATTTTTCAATGTATGTAATATGTTGTAGATCAATTTTGTGTGCTTCTAAGACAACCTTTCCCATCCTTTAATGTGTTACAAACTGTCTCAGAATGAAGAAGATCTTTTTTACACTACATACATTCTCTCTATTGTTTCTTTGGTAAATTTCCAAGTCACAATGGGTTAAACAAACTCTTGTGTGTGAATGCTGGTATCCTGACAGGTGTAACAGGAGCCTCTCAGTAAATGTCTAGTAAAGCGTGTGTGTGTGTGTGTGTGTGTGTATGGCTGGACCTGGAGGAGAGTCTGGATTATCCCTCCCTCCTGCTCCCCACTGGTTGCTATCTGGGACTCTTGCCCCTCAGCTGGGGGTCTCCATCTGGGACCTCCCTCTCCCTTCTGCTGAGGTGGGCATGCGGTTGTCATAGGAATGTGTGACCATGGGTCTTCAGTGGTCTTGGAGGGCTGCGGGCAGCCTGGGTCTCCTGGGTCTTTGTCTATGTGCCTCCAGCTTCTGGGGGCGGGCGTTGCTGGGGCTTTCCACCCTCCTTATTAAATGCATTTTGTGACAGAGACACAGACAATCACACTCCACATTCACACCTAAAACACAAGATTATTGGTTTGTGTAACCATGATTTTTTTTCACGTGTATATTTCTTTTCAGGTACTGTTTGTTTTTAGTGTCTTTTTTTCTTCTTCTTTTTTTTTTTTTACAGGTGCAGCAGTTGGTGAACCGTTGTGGTTTTCTACGTGCGCTCTGTCCTCTCATCTTTTTCTTCCTATTTTCTCCCCCTTTTTTTTCTTTCTTTCTTTCTTGCTTGCTTTGCTGATTCCAAATCTATAATCAGAATTTCTCTAGCACGTCAGGTCCTTGAGTTATGCACATGTCAATATTTAGCTAATGTATTGCTGTACTGGCGCTTCTCACACAAATGTGGAGTAGAGTGTGCTAAGATTTTCTCTTCTTGAAATTGAACAGAATTGAGCAATAATTTGGATGATTTGGGGTGTTGAATCCGAATATGGTCATTAAAATTCAATCAACTAAAGCTTAACAGCCAATATTGAGGATCAACAATGCCAGAAATTTGCAATTTCTTATAGTGACTGCTTTGATCTGTCAGTAGATAAAAACAAAGTTTAGTGCTACATCGAGTGATGAATAGTGTTTCTGGGGCATTGACTGCTAATCTAGCCTCTTTCTGTCAATCCTCAAAGTATTAATAATCAGTTCAGGGATGATTTTTACTCCTCTTACATAGATCTAATAGCTTACCAGATGAGAACCTTTATGAGGATTTTTTTTAAACATTTTGCAATCTCCAAAATTGAACAAGACATTTACAACAACTGAAATTAAAGATGCTGTGCTGTCTATGCAGAGTGGACAGAGCCCTGGACTGGATGGGTTCCCGTCAGAATTTTATAAGGTCTCCCTTGACAAACTTCCTCCCTTAATGGCCTGTATGTTTGCTGAGGCTTACGAGTCTGGTATCCTACTATCTACCCTATGTCGAGCCACAATTTTGTTTATTAAAAAAAAAGATATAGACCCCCATCACTGTAGTAATTATCGTCCCATTTTAATGCTGTGTGCAGATGTTAAAGTGATGGCAAAAGTATTGGCAAAACGATTAGAACCTATAATGGCTACAATAATCACCTTGGATCAGACAGGCTTTATTAAAAACAGGCACTGGTACCACAATGTCAGACAGTTACTGAATATCTTATGTTCATCTTCATCAGACACCATGCCTGAAATGGTCATTTCTATGGACACCGAAAAGGCTTTTTTAATCAGGTTGAATTCCCTACTTCTATTATACACTGAAATGGTTTGGTTTTATATTTGGTTTTATATCATGGGTTTAATAATGGTTATTGTAGCAGCCCCCTCCCCTTTTTTTTCTCTCTCTTTTTTTTTCCGTGTTTTTGTTGTTGTCTTTTTGTTGTTTTTTTGTTGTTTTTTAAAGCCAAAAAAGCCCTTTTGATAAGTATTTACCTGTGTTAGGGGACAATGACAACACATGCTGAAGTGGAAATATACTTGAGTGCTTTAGGGCTTGCGTTTGCAGCCCCTCCATGTTCTTACTTTTAAAAATTAATAAATAAATCCTAAATTTAAAAAAAAGAAAAAAGAATTTGACTTGACAGATGACAAGCCACACCTCCTTCAACAAGCTGAATTAAATGACCTTGTTAAAGACCTCCAGCTGTCAAAACAGAAGTCTGAGCTTCTGGCTTCACGGTTACAGGAATGAAATCTGCTGGAGAGAGGTGCAACAGTGTCATACTTCTGAACACGCCACGTGAAACTGGATACTTCCTGTGCTATGGAGAATGATATTTGATTTTGCACTGATGTAAATGGCTTGATGCATGAATTGGGCTATGACCATGTACCTGATGAATGGAGACTGTTGAATGGAGACTGAGACAATAAACACCATTGACATGGTGTTTATTGACACTATAGAAATGAAAAGCCCTCTGTACCGATTGAATAAAACATATGAATCAAGGGAAACCATTCTAAACCTCATAAACTACAGAAGTCATAACTGGCACATCTGTGGAGATCTCAAGGTAGTATCTCTTCTCCTGGGTCTTCAACTGGGGTACACAAAGTATATGCGTTTCCTGTGTCTCTGGGACAGCCGTGATGATGCGAATCATTACAAAGTCAAGAAGTGACCGGATTGAGTCCAACACACAGTTGGAAAACACAGTGTAATACACCAGGCATTGGTTGATCCAAAGAAAATATATCTTCCTCCCCTGTACATAAAACTTGGCCTCATCAAGAACTTTGTTAAGGCAATGGATCATAACTCAGATGGGTTTAAACACCTAAAGCTAAAATTTGGGGCAGTCCAAAGTGATGCCAAGCTTAAAGCTGAGATCTTATTAGAGCTTGTTAGTGACAAAGACTTTCCATCTAAGCTCAGACCCCTTGAACTAAGAGCACGGGAATCATTTGTTCAGGTGGGACAGAATTTCTTGGGAAGCCACAAACTATGAAGAACTAGCTGACGACATGTTCGTATCATTCAAACATGGGCTGCAGAATCTCACTGAAGGTTCACTTCCTTCACTCTCATCTTGACTTCTTTCCACCCAGTTTGGGTGATGTGAGCGATGAGCATGGTGAAAGGTTCCATTAAGATATCGCTGAGATGGAGACCAGGTACCAGGGGCACTATAACGCAGACATGATGGTGACTACTGCTGGTTTCTACAGTGTGAAACTTCCGTGAAGCACAACAGTAAGTGTTTGTCACACCTTTGAACTGTTTAGGCAGACTGACTGTGGACTGTATTAGTTTGAGATTCCTCATATCATTGATTTTTGGTATCTATGTCTTTTTTTCACCAGTTGTATGTTCATGGTGTACTTTTCTAATAAAGTCATTGACATCGAGTTTGGCGAGTGGCATTTATTGGCATAGTTACATAACTCAAGATCCTGACATCCTAGAGAAATTCTGTTTGCATATTTGGAATCAGCATACCCAAATTAATAACAATCAGTTGTTTTTCCTCAGGTAGCAGACAAAAAGGTTTTTTTGTTGACCAGTGGAATCTATAGAGCTCATCGTGGAAGAGCAAATATGTTCGGCACAACGGTGCATTCAGATCATAATTCTGATTGCAAAACCTGTCAGACAAGACAGGCTTTAAAAAAAGTGACACAATGCCACACCTTGTGTTGCAGAATTACTTTGGTGTGCTATCATTCAGCAGGTTAGGGTGGCTGTGTGGGGTAACGAAAAGTAATAGTTTGTATGTATTGTTACGTCCCAAGTATAGGGGAAAACGGGGCATAACATGGAGTGCTACTCCCCCACTCCAACCACGCTCAAGAAAAGTCAGCAACACTATTGTGGTATATAGTATGCAGCAGTTTATTTGCTGCAGAGGTGAGAAATGCCAAAATAACAAACAAAATGGTGCTGAATGTCCCTAATTTAACCTACAAATAAAAAGCAAACAAAAGACAAGCATCTTACCTGTGCTCCTACCCATAAACAACTACATACCTGCTGCAGTGCTCAATATTTACAGTGGATGCCTTTCAATTCAATTCAATTCAATTCAATTTTATTTATATAGTGCCAAATCACAACAGTCGCCTCAAGACACTTTATATTGTGGGTAAAGACTCTACAATAATACAGAGAAAACCCAACAGTCAAACGACCCCCTATGAACAAGGACACTTCCAAGTTCAGTCCCTGACATCTATTTCTACCGCTGGAGTCAAATCAGATACAGGTGTAGCACAACACGTCTCTTCAAATTCTATGATGTCAACAGATGAGCCTGGATGAAACTCACCAAGGTGTTGACCAGAATGCAGTCTATGTCATCACTCGATGGATTTAACACTCGAACCACAGCAGTACCATTCTGAAATTCATACCTTAAAGACTGCAATCTTGTTCATCTTAGTGCCAATTAGTTTTTTTTTGACATGCCTAGATTGAACTAGCATGGTAGCCACTGTACAATCTCTGCGGATCATCAACATGTTAGCATGAGTCTCTTTGGTTTGCCTAATCTTTATTTGTGTTAGAACTCACACTGTACACCCAGATTTTGATTCGACTTAAAAATATTGAGTTCATATTAGTTAAAATTGGCTAATATGTGAGCATTACTTGTTAATTCTGAGTAAGCTGAGCTGTTTCATGTCCTTTTTCCTGTATTTGTGTTTTTAAGTCCAATCAACAGCTTCTACTGAAATAAACTGAGTTTATATTACTTAAACAGCTGTCATTTTGCTACATTACTTATCAATTCTGAGTAGACTGTACTTTTTTTTAATGGTCTCTCTTATTGTAATCATGCGTTTGAATTCAAACTTAATATGATCAGGTTTTGCACCTGCCAAAAATCTAGTTTATACCAGTTTTAACAGACTGGGTTGACCTTGGCCTGTGTGGAGTTTGCATGTTCTCCCTGTGTCTGCGTGGGTTTCCCCCCACAGGCCAGAGACATGCAGTTACTGGGGTTAGGTTAATTGGTCACTCTAAATTGCCCACAGGTGTGAATGGTTGTCTGTCTCTCTGTGTTGGCCCTGTGACAAGCTGGTGACCTGTACAGGGTGTACCCTGCCAGCTATGTCA
Organism: Australoheros facetus; assembly: GCA_030220045.1. Lineage (NCBI taxonomy): Eukaryota > Metazoa > Chordata > Actinopteri > Cichliformes > Cichlidae > Australoheros > Australoheros facetus. The sequence goes on from JASGAU010357024.1 coordinate 7,375, forward strand.
GCTGGGATAGGCTCCTGCCCCACCCCACCCCCAAACCTGAAGATGGATGAAAAAAGATATGCTTAATAAAAGTTTTTGTATATATTTAATTTACCCAGCTTGATTGATTAAAAAAAATGTTTTGATTTTTAATCAGAAATCACAAAGAACCATAAAAGATAAGTTTGGTCAATTAGAATATGCAATTTAATTAAACTGGTAATGGAGTAGTGCTTCCTTAACAAGCTGAGTTAAATAAATGGGTGGTGAATGATTGCAGTATTTTCAGTTACTGAAACTCTGTTATTAGACCTCTACGGCATGAATTTTTATCTTAGGAGGAAAAAAAATTTCACCTTAGTTTTTTGGAGCTTGGTGGTCCCTGATAATATATCAATCATAAAATATGACACCCCCCCACCACCACCACCAGATTTTGGTTTGTTGCCTCAGGGCAACAGCATGCTATGAGGGTACAAAAACACCAAGGTTTTCTAAATTGTATAATAGGTGGAATAAGGAACAAACAAGCAATAAATACATTAGAAGTTCTATTCCAACAACAACAACTATTTTAACAATTCTTACTAAAACAAACAGACGCGATTGGTTTATTGATCAGTGGGTTAGAGATTAGGGGCACTTTGCAACTGTGTTGCAATTTGTGCTCTGAAGCCCATACGGACCTGACTAGGGCAAGGCTTTCAGGTGGAAAGCCAGCATGGTGGACCTGCCCCCAGAGCCTGAGTGGGTGGAGGATACTCGGTCCTGAGGGTGGAAGGGTTTGAGAAACTGCATTTGCCCCCATTGGCTGTGCTGTGGACCACCATCCTGCAACAGGGATCACAGGACAACTAGAACAGAAGGAGCATCTTGGTCTCACTACTGAATGGTCGTGCCCAGGGGGAAGTGCCACCCCCACCCCCCATGCAGGCTCCCAACCAGGACTAAAGTTGAGCCTTTAGGCTGCATCTTTCCAGACACCCATCTCCCAAAGATTCTGGAGACCATGGATTGGTCTGGTTTGTTCCTTTATCAGGCTGCATGCATGAGGTTAAAACAGACCATGTTGTGGCCCTGGATCAAGACTGGTGCTCATTATCACCTGGTGATATTGTCACCATGGTGCCCCAGCATGGTCCCCTTGACTGGCTCACTGTGGCCTGAGAAAATTGCTGCCACGATACCCTAGCATGGTCCCCTTGACTGGGTCACTGTCACCTAGAAAAATCGGAACCCTGACCTCCATCAGGCCCCGGGGACCCACATCCTGCCTTTCCCCAGGGAACCACAAGAGAAACACTGGGAACCTTGACTTCCATCTTCATTAGACAGGATATCTGTTTTTAAAGTTAGGAATCATAAAATTAGAACTGGTCATAGCCTCAATGCTTGATCATGTTCTGTACCCACAGAATATTTGTGTGTCCATTTCTGGTGAGTAATAGTAGATCATACAGCAAAAAAAAATTATTATGTTGATGACTATGCATCCCTGCACATCTCCATCCATAAGCATAAAATAGTTCAAAGAAAAGTGGTCTGACGGCACAATGTTGCCCTGAGACAACGAACAAAAAACTACCATTTTAGTATCCGAATAAAGACAAAAAATGTCTTTACTCAATCAAATATGCTTTTTTACATATTCATGCACATTTCAGATATTTTTTATGCAATGTTATTTAAATTTAAGCATGTTGAAAAGTGAAATTCATCTGACCTTCTGTTGGCAGTGTGTGCAAGCTGACTATGACCCCCAAAAGACTGTTCTACTCTCAGACAATAGCTCAAAACCACACCTACCTCAAATTCATTGGTCAAAGACTTTCCATCAGACTTTGTGAACTTCTGATTTACTTAAAAATTTAAAGGGGCGGTGTGAGGGCCCCTTTAATGGTTTGTTGCCTGAGGGCAACGCCATGCCATAGAGGGTTAATACATTCAACTTAAATCTTTCATTCCATTCCAAAAGGGCCTCAAGTACATTGAACATAGTCCACTGCACTTATTCAACTAATGCTTCATTACTTAAAAATTTTAAGGCAGTGAGTTACCTTGGGGTTTTTTTTAAAGTAGATTCAACGTATCCGGGTTTACAGTGCACTATTCAAAATTAGATTAATGCATGATGACAGTAATTGAGCTACTGCTTGACTAAATACATCACAAATGATACATAGGCCAATTCAGTTCAATTTTATTTTATTCATATAGCACCTCAAGGTGCTTGTCTCAGACTTTCATACATGGAAAACATTTGTTGTTCAGCATCAATGGAATTCAGGGTATAAACACACAAATGCATGTGTGCTTTTACCATCGTGACTCCTTTACCCCACCAACAACAGAACAGAAGGATAACCTGATGCTCTATGCAGAGCAGCTGAACGTACAGTAGAGCTGATTGTTTTTTCTCACTAAACATTAACAATTCAAATTTCCACAGCACTTCATTTGGCCATTGAATTTTGGTGAGTGTCACAATTCAGTGCAACGATATTTCTGCCTGTAAACCACAAACCCTGTACAGTTACAGTTAGTGCACTGCTTTACCAGCAACTGTCAGAGTTCTTTCATCATTTATGGGAAAGTTGAGGGATCATTAGTTTACAGTCAGTCTGACACATATTTGAAGATGGATGGTTGCTTTTTTAAACTAATTCAGCTGATGGTAGCTTAAGTTCAGCTCCAGTGGAAACAGAACATTGGTAATTTAAGATACAACACTGTAGACATCAGCTGATTCAAGGGCTTTTCTTTACTTTCACTACTTGCTACTGTAGAACAGATGGAAATGGGTAGTGAGTAGTAATGTGTTAACACACCAGAATAGGCCCGTCTTTTAAATTTCGGCACCATTTGTCTTGATAACAACTTTGTTCTCTGCTGGAGTTTCTCACCCTGTTCCCTCATTCGTGCTTTCTTTTGCTCTTCTTAATCTTTGCTTAGGTCCCTGTGCTTTTTCTTGCCCTTCATACCAGTGCAATTGATTCATAATTAAATGGCTGTAATACGATTTCCAAGTTTGAATGATATTGTTTGCACTAGCCTAGTGATGGAGACATAGAAATGTATTCTACCTTGCACCTTCGATCCCTATAGGCTGAGACAGACTCACTTTTTGGCCTCACATGTGCAGCTGGTACCATCTGCATTTAAAGATGTTTCTTTTCTATGTAGAAATAAATAATAAGAGGGCAAAATTAGAGCCTTCCAAAACTGATCTCAACTTAGTTTTAGGTTTGGTTTTTTACAATGCAGTATTCTTTTTTCCTTTTTCCAAGATGGCATTCAGCAGGTCTGTCGTCTGTTTTTGTAAATCTGTTTTTCCAACATTCGCTCTTGTTTTCTCCGACTCTGTGTAATTGTGTATCTAGGGGTTCCAGTTTTGTGGATTTTGCACTACTTTTTCGTCACTGTAATTTTTGAATCTACCTTGTGAGACCCTTTCAGCCATGACTGTATTGTTTGCACACAGGACCAGCTGTTTGCCCTCAGCAACACGGGACTACTGGGAAACCAGAGATTCCAACAGAGATCAGGATACAGAGGCTGTAGAGCTGGGTTCAAGCACTGGGAGAAAAGATTGAGATATTAAGTAAGTTTACCAGCTGTTACCATGGAAAATGGACAAGCTATCAGCCCTAACAGGGCTGCAGAGGGAGTACAGGGAGAGCAGCCTTATATGTTTGACAGAGATATGGCTGAACCAAGACACACTGGACTCTATTGTCTCTGTAGTCAGATCTATCCCAGTTCACGAGGACCAGAAAGTGGCAGAGGATGTAAGAAGAAAGGTGGGGGACTGTGTGTGTTGCTAGACAACAGATGGTGTAATCAGAGCCACGTCACTGTTAACGAGCAGCTCTGTAGCAGGGACACTGAGCTTCTAGCAGTCAGTGTTCAGATTTACTATATTCCTCTGGAGTTACATGTTATTGTGTTCACTGTGTTACACCCCCTCACACACACACACACACACACACACACACACACACACACACACACACACACACACACACACACACATCAGCACTTTGTCTCTGCTGCAGACGAGACACCCACAGACCCGCCTTCTTATCTCCAGAGATTTTAATTATGCCTCTCTCACTCTCCCTAACTTCTCACAGTGTGTTGACTGCCACACGAGAGACAATACAACTCTGGACCTCTGGTGTGTGTTAATGTCAAGGTTGAGTACACCTCCAACCCCCTCCACCCTCTCAATCTTTCTGATCATAGTGTCATCCATCTTCAGCCAGAATACACACCGCTGCTACAAACACAGTCACCACAGAGGAAGGCTGTGAAGATTTACACAGGAGCCATGTGAGTAACTGAGGGACTGTTTCACTACCACAGACTAGGACATACTGTACAGCTCACATGTGGAGGACATTGACAGTCTGACCCACTGCATCACAGGCTATATCAACTACTGTGTGGAAAACACTGTTCCATCCAAGACAATAAGGCTCTGCTGAATGAGAAGAAGAGGGCCTTCAACTCAGGGAACAAGGAGGAGCTGCAGAGAGTACAGTGGGAGCAGAAGTACGACATCAGGAGAAAAGCTACAGGGAGAATCTGGAGCAAATTCTGGAGAAGAACGATGTCCGAGATGTGTGGAGAGTTCTGAAACATATCTCCATCCACAGCAACAGTGGGGATGGACAAGACACCTCTGGAGATCAGGCCTGGACAATTGAGTTAAACCTGTTTTTCAATAGATTTGACTCTTGTAGGCTTCCTCCCACAGCCCAAAGACATGCATGTTAGGTTAACTGGTGATTCTTTTAAAGTATATAACATTGTGTGAGAGCATGTGGTTGAATATGGCTTGTGTTTTAAAGCACTAAAGATTATATTGAGAATCACAATATCACAATAAGCACAATATTAATGCCAGCCCATCTGTGATTACTAGAGTGGAGCCATTTCACTGCCTGCTTCTCTCAGGTTAGAAGGCACTCCCGAGTCCTCAATGGATGAGAATATCTATCTGTCTACTCCATTTTATCCCATGGGGGGGGCATGGGGCATCTACAGTGGCTGTCCATGTGACTCTGTTCTTCTACACGGCCTTCATCTCTCCCCAGGACAGCCCAACAGACCTGAATAAGACTACTGAGCTAAATGGAGCTAAACAGCTAAAGTAAATATTTATACTGTTCTGTTTCCAGAGGTTTCATTTTAGTTCCTGCAGATATGGTTCAGGGTAGCTGATAATGTGTTGACCTGAAATAAAACAGTGCAAAGACGTTTTGTCCAGAAAATTCAAGCATTCTGCTCATGCGTGCCAACTGTGCAGTTAAGGAGTTTATGCAGGACACTGATGGCACCGCAGCACAGCGGGGTGCTGGTTAGCACTGTTGCCTCATAGCTAGAAGGTCTGGGTTTGAATCCACCTTGGCCCAGGCCTTTCTGTGTGGAGTTTACATTTTCTCCCCGTGTGTGTGTTTTCTCCATACGCTCCGGTTTCCTCCCACAGTCCAAAGATGGCTGGGACACACACACACACACACACACACCTCCGGGCCCTGAAAAGGATAAGCAGAAGAAAATGGATGGATGATTGTACTGCTTTCCTAACAATAACTACAACAGATATTAGAGAAGCTCAGTTCATCCACAATAGAAGACGCTGGTTGTGGTGGTTGAAGGGGACTGCTTTCAGGAGGTTTCTGTCACACATTTTCTGCTAGCTCACAGTGCTGTGACATAAATAATAATTACAGAAATATCATTTTATTACAGCTTAAACCCCTAAATAACTAAAAAGGACCATCTATTGTCTTAGTCCGTTCCATCAAAAACATGATGTCATTTGCCATAAGAAAATTATTTACCCCACAAAAATAACTTTTCACTGTCATCACAATTTAAAGTAAAAGATGGAAAAATATTACATGAGACAGTTCCAAGCAAAGACTAAGTGCATGTGCTGTATGTGCTGCATCTATTGTAAGCTTATGTGCACAACCAAGAAGTGGCTATAAATACATGTTAGCCAGCTGACATAGTGCTGGTCTTAAATTATGGCTCTGTGCAGAGACAATATAATCAGCTTAGATAGGTCCGCCCCGTATGTCTCCAGGGACCACAAATTGTCTCTGCCCCTCCCTTGTCCATGGCATTCTTTGACTTGCCATTTGGTCTCAGTACAACCCCACATTAGAATCGCTTTCAAAAGCTGGGCTCAGTTTGATTTAATGATGGATTTTCACTCTTTTTGAAGCACACAAACACAAGCATACTACCAAAGGCTGACATGGTCTGGATAGATTATTGGTTGAATTGTGGGTGGAAGATATCAAATTTCCCACCTGAACTGGGAGGGAAGATAGTTTGTGGTGGTAGACGACACTGTGAATAGTCAAGGCACTGGGCTTCATTTCCAGTGGGAAGTTCCCTGGACAAATCCCAGGGCAGTAAGATGCTGGTTTGCAGCTCAGTATAAAAATATATTTCTTATTGAACCATGACATTGAAACGATGCTCTGAAAGTAAAACTTTTGCTGCAAGTGTTTCTTTTGTTTGAGTTTATGCATTTACATCATGTTGTATTATTAGAAAGCATTGCATCAATTTTCATTGTTATGCAGATGATACTCAGCTTTAGCTATCAATGAAGCCAGATGACACACATCAATGAGTTAAACTGCAGGAATGTCTTAAAGACATTAAGGCCTGGATGACCTCTAATTTCCTGCTTCTAAATT
>JASGAU010357027.1:0-13719 GCA_030220045.1 Australoheros facetus
ATATATATATATATATAGATTATTATTATCATTACATTTATTTTAAATTAGGAGGGCAAAACGTAAAGTTGAATTAACAACTGTATCCTAATTGAAACAGAGATGTTCGAATCAGAAAAAAAAAGCAGTGAAACCGGCTCCACCTGGAGTCACTGCGTTGCCTGCCAAACTATTGCCTAAGTGTCAGTCTGCTTCATGTTTTCACCTTTATTTATCTTAAAATATCTTTTAATATATATATATATATATATATATATATATAATGTAGAAAGATAAAGTGCAGGAGAAGAGTTGGAAAGTGAAACTGTTGGGCTCATCAGTGCGTGATTCATTCCTTTGGACCCCGAGGTGGCATGCATGCTTCATTACTCAACAGTAGCATATTGTGTATTTTGTATTCCTGTATTGTATTGCTCACACACACGCATGATTGGGCAACATGAGTTACTGTGAGTTAATGTGGCACTTCATTGGAATTGTTAATATTTAGATACTGACCACATAGTTATAGATCTAATGCTCACTCTTTAGCAAAACACCCTTTAACACTCCCTGGAGGTGTAAAATGATGTCATATAGCCATGTGTGTGTGTGTGTGTGTGTGTGTGTGTGTGTGTGTGTGTGTGTGTGTGCGTGCGTGCGCGCAGTTGGCCTGCATTCCAGATGCTGACCTCAAATGTGAATTTCATTCATTTTTATTTGTTTAATTCAAGGATGTGATTTCAAGGCACACCCTCTCAGTCCCACATCTTGCAGAAACAAGATATTCTGTTCGAAAATGTTGGAGTTTCCTCAGACGTCACAGTTACTTTTCAAAACCTTCAAATACAATTTGCTGCACTTGGTCCAGCCAAAGGATTTCCAGATACTGTATACACTCCCTAGCCACTTCATTAGGTACACCTTTCTAGGACCAGGTTGGACCCTCTTTTGCCTTCAGAAATGTATCAATTCTTAATGGCACAGATTCAACAATGTGCTGGAAACATTTCTCACAGATTTTGATCCATATTGACATGACAGCATCACACAGTTGCTGCAGATTTGACAGCTGAACATCCATGACACAAATCTCCTGTTCCTCTTCATCACAAAGGTGCTCTACTGGATTCAGATTTGGTGACTGTGGAGGTCATTTGAGTACAGTGAACTCATTAGCTTCAGGAAACCAGTTTGAGATCATTTGAGCTTTGGGACATGGTGTGTTATCCTGTTGAACGCATCTATCAGAAAATGGGTGCAATGTGGTCATAAAGGGATGGACATGGTCAGCAACAATACTCATGCAGCCTGTGGTGTTTAAACTCTGCTCAGTTGGTACTAAGGGGCCAAAAAGTGTGCCAAGAAAATATCCCCACAGCATTATGCCACCAGAAGCAGCCTGAACTGTTGATACAAGGATCCATGCTTTCATGTTTATGTCAAATTTTGACCCTATAGACCAGGTAACATTTTTCCAATCTTCTATTGTCACATTTTGTTGCGCCTGTGTGAATAGTAGTCTCATTTTCCAGTTCTTAGCTGACAGGAGTGGCACAGTGTAGTCTTCTGCTGCTGCAGCCTGTCTCCTTCGAGGTTTAACATGCTGTCCATTCAGAGAGCCTTTCGCCTTCCTATCAGCTCAAAGCAGTCTGGCCATTCTCCTCTGACCTCTGACAGTTCTCCCAGAGAACTGCCGCTCACTGAATATTTTTTCTTTTTGGGACCATTCTCTGTAAACTCTAGAGATGTGAGCAGTTTCTGGAATACCCAGCCCATCTGACACCAACCATGCCACAGTTAAAGTCACTTAAAATCCCCTTTCTTCCCCATTCTGATGCTCAGTTTGAACTTCAGCAGGTCATTGTGACCATGTCTACATGCCTAAATTAACTAAGCTGCTGCCATGCAATTGACTGATTACAGATTTGTGTTGACAAGCAGTTAAACAGGTGTACCTAATAAAGTGACCTGTGAGTGTAGATGTCATGTCAGAGTTCATGCATAGACACATTTAAACAGATAGTTTAATTAGCGGATTTAAATAAAGGACCAATGATCGTCTTTGTTTATGTTCAGTTTATTGTCATTATACAGTACATAGTACAGCAGTGCTTTCCAATGCATTTATGTTTGTGCTTTTGCTACACACCACCTACTCATCTATATAAACACAGTAAGTAAAAATCATTTAAATTATCAGAGAAAACACTGCACCATAAAAAGCATATTTAATGTAAATTCATAAATCAACTCATCACTGAGTGTCTGGCTTAGCTTATAGTTTTAAAGATGTATTAACCAAGCCTCAGCCAAACATGGATCATGTGTCTCAGGCACAAGTGAAAGGCAAAATTAAAAACTTTGTGTTTGGTTGTCTTTGCAAGTATAATTGAGGAACATGATGCAGACTATACATCCTCTCTTCAGAATAGAATAGAATTGAATAGAATAGAAAAATGTGATTGCTCTTGCATGCAAAGGTAAATCAAAACACCTTTGAAGTTTACATTGAAACCCTGTCAGCTATCTTCATTGCTCCATCCGATTTTTATTGACAAATCCACAACAGTGGGCCTGTGCAGCACAAGGTCACCTCTATCTGCTCTCCTTTTTTGACGGCCAGGAAGACACCCCAGGGACAGATTTCACTCAGGCAAAATAGATTGCTTACCTTAACGAGTGATGTGACTCAGTAATAATTCACATCGCAGGGTGCAGCTCTGCAAAACTTTTAAGCTGCAAAGATTTCACTCGTTAGATGGAATGGCAAAGCTGGTTTTCATCCCTTGTTAAAATCCCTCTAAATTAAATTTTTTTTTGATCTTATTAAAGAGGCTATCACTTAATACCTTTCACTGCTTTGAATACATCTGTTAAAATTACAGAGCGTAGATATTAAACAGGCTCTGAGTTATAGGCTCTGAATTATAGGACTAAATCATATTTGTGCTCTTTTATCATTAATCTTATTGAAAGTCTGTCAGATATTAATCTGATACAACAGTTAACTTAAACAACAGTTTATAGTTGAGACTACTTTAGAGTACAGTGTATATGCAGCAGTATATGTGCTTAGTATTTAGTGCATAATGCCAAGTATACAAGTGTGTGACATACCAAATATATACAGTGAGTACATTCAGTTTACCTTATTGCACTTTGTGCATACACACAACTTCAGGGGAGTCCAGCATCAGTGACCAGATGGTTATGGTTGCAGTGTTAACATATGCAGCAGTTTGGTGCCTTCTTCACAGCCAGTCAGTTTCCAACAGCATAAGAAGTGTCATCAAGGTCAGCAGTAGGCCACTGCAGCTTTGTAATAGGACACTCCATGCAGAGCAGGGGAGGAGGAGCTCTGCAATAAGAAAATAATGCAGGTTCACAAGGAGGCGCATTTTTGTTTGGCAAGCTCAAATGTTCTATTGTTATTTGTAAAATAGCAGGAAGTGCACGTTTGGCAGACGAGCGTGATGATAAGCATCTTACTCTTCTGGACCACTGAAGTTTTGGTTGTCGTAGACCCTGAGTCAGCCACTTTGATGTTGCAGGTGAAGTTGAACTTGCCGCTGGGCAGGTTCTTAAACAGCAGGCGACAGATGTTGCCCGGAAAGATGCGGGCTTTGGCACGGTTCTTGAAGGGGGCGTGCTGCTCCTCCTCTGGGTCAGTGGTGTCGAGGAGTCGTTCACCCTGCGTGTACTTGCAAAGGGCTTCAGACTCAGGTGGAACTGCGTATTTGCAGTCCATCCTGAGGTGGTTCTCATCTATAGAGCAGTAGGTCAACTGAATCACCTTCTGAGCTGATGCAAAGCCTATAATGAAGCAGGAAGAGATGATCTGGTATTTACCAGATGGCTTAAGAACACAAATTTATGCATTCAGGGTTGCTCACATGAGATAGCATGCAAATATTAGATCTTACCAAAGAGTAATATGGTGGTAAAGAAAAACATCCTCCCAAAGTTCCTAAAAGGATAAAACAAAAAGTTAAGGAAAAAAAAAAACAGGAAGTTAGCCTGTTTTTTATTTATTTATTTTTTTTATTGTGCTTCTCTCTATATGATCAGGATTCCAAACAAATAAATCTGAGTCAGCTGTAAAGAGTGGGGTCAAATTTCAGAGACATCGACACCACATTTCTGCAGCTCTGTGCTAAACTACAGAAAAGCCACTAAACCGTTAATACCAAAGAACTGATCACAGTATAGCCTCACTGTTTACACCACAAAGAATCGAACTGCAAACTTTACTGGTGTATTGCCAGCATTGACACATTTCTGTGCTTAACCTCTTTTGAGGATACGGGCTAATTATTCACCTGCTCAATATATTGAGAGAATGCATAGAGCACTTCAGCGATATTTTATTTGCTTGATGCAAACCGACCCTTGCCTGCATTCAAACATTTGCTTTAGAGCAGATGGACCAAATATTTCATCCAGAATAACCCAATGACAGGAACCCATCCTGTATAACACAGTTCAGTATTTTACCATCCAGATTAAGCAGCATGCACAAACATAGTACATGAATCCTTCTCACCTTCTCTGATGCATTTTGAGTCTTCCTCAGTGCTCTGCAGTGTGATGCTGGGGGTAGATACAGTAGAGGTCGGCTTATAGAAGAAGCAGGGGAGAGGGAGGGAGGGGGGGACAAAGAGAGGGGAGGGGGAGAAAATGCTGCTCCAGTGGACTTTGGGGACATTTCTTAGGACTGTGTACAGTTTTCTATTGATTTTTAGGCTGTTTTACCAGAGGACGTGTCAATACACAAACATCTGGTTTCATTCTGAAAGAATGAGGCAGATGAACGAGAAAGGAAACGCAGTGAGGAGGGTTTGATTAGCTGAGACACCTCAGCAGCTGATCCCCTCAGTGCAAGCACAATATGTGTCAGCAGTTTTTCAGCTACTTTCCCCGACATGAATATTAAATAGAGAGACTCACCGATTTATTTAACATGCAGAAAAGGAAACAAAATCATGAGATCACACAGGATGATGACGGCATGATATATCAGGTTTCGGCTAATATTTTATCAATAATAACTGCATTAACTTGACAGCAAACCATGTGGAAGGATGAGTCTGGAAACATTACTGGAGACGAGAAAGGAAGCTTTTAAAAAATAAGCAAGAGACCGCAGTTTCCATTCCCAAAGCTGCAACAACACTGCACGAAATTAAATCTCTCCAATAACCAGCCTAAAAAGCTTAGGCATACTCTTGATTGACTGATCATCATTACTTAATAGTAGCATTACTGCTCAGTTTAAAAACTTTTATAATGGGGGAAAAGTGTTTCACTCAATAATTATGGCTGAAATGAATCCAACATCACTGCCATCTAAAATCATTAACACCTTCAAGATCTTGTCAAATCCGCTGAGCTGAACCTACAGTGTGCTCTGTATCCTCATCACACTGCTTATCCACTTCATCAAGGTCCTTCCTGGGCAGCAGCTGAACAGCTGCCATGCTGAAGCAGTCTCCCAGGACCCTGACAGAAATGTTGCAGAGGTCTCTGAAAGGCACAACCCTCAGCACTCATTGATAGCAGAGGACAACTACTACTCTTCTTCCATTTAATACTCTAACACTACATTTTCTTGCACTTTCTTGTTGTCACCTCCTTTTTGAATATAAATAGCTGAGAGTGCAGGCTGTGATGATCCCTGCAAGCCAAAAGTATTCATTAGAGATTCGATTGCTGTGAACCCTGCTGGTCCTCTGCTGGATGCTGCTGCTAATACACTGCAGATGAAACACGAGCTGCTGCCGGTCTTCTCCTATACACCATGAGCATTTTGATACTTTACTGTTATAATACCATATGACTGCATCAAGAAATGGTTAATAAATAACTATGTAGTTTTATGGTACGAAGAAAGTAATACATTTTTCTGAAAGCCCTCCTCCACTTCAGGAAACTCTGTCCTTGGTGTGTACAGGTATACTTTCTAGGACCAGCCAAATGTGCATTTGGTTTTATCTTGTCAGATATAAATGCATGCTGCTATAAACTTATAAGGCAGGTGAGTGACATGGGATAGGCTATTTATCATATTTAATCCTAAATTTTTATAAAAAATTGGCACGTCAGTATCTGAAAAAGCTGGCATGTTTTCCTAATTTATTCTTAAATGTCTTGTATACCGTCACCAGTCACTTCATTAGGTACACCTGTTCAACTGTTCTGTTACACAAACATCTCAGCCAATCACATGTCAGCATCTCAGTGCATTTAGGCATATAGAGATGGTTAAGACAACCTGCTGAAGTTCAAACCAAGGATCAGAATGAGGAAGAAAGGTGATTTATGTGATTTTGAATGTGGCATGGTTGTTGGCATGAGTGTGATGCTGGTATTTTCCCACACATCCATCTTTAGGGTTTACAGAGACTGATGTGAAAAAGAGTGCAATAATGCTTGTTGATTTTAGAGATCGGAATGGTCAGACTCCTGATAGGAAGGAAACAATAACTCAAACAACCACTCCTTAGAACCAAGATATGCAGAAGAGCATTTCTGAATGCACAGCTCAAGATTCTAGACACTTTATTTGCCATTTATACTCACACGCAAGGTTTGGGTACATAGGAATTCTTGTGCAGAGCTCTCGAGTAACAGTGCAAAAAATATAAAATAAATAACTACATAAATATATATATATATAAAAATATAAAAAAAATGAAATAGCTGTGGAGGATGTAAGAAAGTACCAGGTTAATGGAGACTGTGAACAACAGTTACTGCACACTTAGTATTACAAACACAGATATTGCGCAGATAATGAAGTGCATATTGCACATGTAGATCAAACAGATATTACACCAATGAATGTTATTTCAATAAATAAACTGTTACACACTAGATTCTAGTTGTGTGAGAAATATTGTGAATAGTCCTTTACTCTGAGTTCTGGGATGCCATCAGTCTGATTGTAGCAGGAAAGAAACTTTTATGGAACCCAGTCACATTGAACCTTGAAGCAGATGGGCCACAGCAGCCGAAGAACACACCAGGTGTACTCCTTTCAGCTGAAAATATAAAGTTGAGGCTATAATTCACACAGACTCGTCAGAATTGGAGAACAGAAGATTGGAAAAATGTTCACTGGTCTGATGAGTCTCAAGTTCTGCTGCCACATTCAGATGGTACGGTCAGAATAAAACAGTAAACACCATGAAAGCATGGATCCATCCTGCCTTGTGTCAGAAGTTCGAGCTGCTGCTGGTGTAATGGTGTGGGAGATATTTTCTTGGCACGCTTTGGGCCCCTTAGTACCAACTGAGCATCGTTAGAGCCTATATGTCAATAAGGAGAAAAATATCTGAGGAATGTTTCCATCACCTTGTTGAATCTATGCTATGAAGAATTAAGATTGTTTTGAAGGTACAACAACGTACTAGCAAGATATACCTAATAAAGGTGCTGAGGAGTTGTTCATGCATATTTGTCATATTTATGTCTTAAATTTTAATAAAACCTGGTTATGTCAACATCTAGAAAAAACTGGAATGTCTTCCTTTTAAAAAAAAAAAATAGAATACTTTTTATGGTTTGACCAGCAGAAATGACAGCCTGCTGATGACAACAGAGTTTGACCTCCAATACTCATGATTATTTTGCTACTTTGTTATTATCATACCATATAATTGCATCAAGTATTCAACAAATTAGAAATGAAACAACATACCAAAAATGTTAATATTTATGTTGATATCATGTTAAGAATACACATATAGTAACATTGTAAATTATTGTAATTGTTCTTTTTGTACAAGGTTAGGATCAGTACAGTTATGGTTTCTCTCTCCACTTCCCTGCACTAACAGCTTTATGTATCATTGATCTAATAAAATATTTCCAATTTATATAATTAAACTGATATTGTTTGTGAATACTTTCAACCATAATAGATAATAATCATGCAGTGATAAAACTCAACTAATGTATGTAAACTCATAATGAATAATTGTTTGAATTATCACGTTAGATAACATCGAAAAATTTATGTGCACTTAATTTATCGCCACAAGAGGCTGGGATGTCACCACAAAGATCTTGATTTTCATTTAAAATGAATATTCATGTTACTGTTACACAATAAAAATAAAGCTGCTTTTTGGCTGCACCCTCATTCAGAAGGGGTCACCACAGCAGGTAGCTCTGCATGTTGTTACTCAACAATTCAATGATATAGTGCAAGGGAGCTTGGTACTATAGCTTGGTACTGTACTACTATAGGTACTCCATTTTTCTGGTAATATTTAATATTATCTAATATTTCAACTTGAGTAAGTAAGTAATCAAGTATTTGTTCACTCATTTCACCGGACTTAAGACTCTAGGGCTTCTACTGCCACTAATTAGTGGTTCATCGAATTAAATTAACCTCTGATCCTTAATACTATAAAGAAGTCTTTCATTAAAGTGAAATGCAAGCAAATATATTACAGTGCAACTGTGCTAATTGTCTGCAGCTAAAATATCTTTGGAGAAATGACATGCATGTGACAAATTCTTAATTACTTTCTAATCCCTGAGTATGTATTCAGCATGCTAAAACACTAAAACACACATTTCCAGAGCAGTGACTGCCATATTTGTCGGTGGTGCTTCTAGTTTTTGTCCTGCAGAGGGAACTCTTGTCTTGCGCCAAAAATTCATCCCTCATTTACCCCTCAAATGTGGGTAGTAGGAAGTTGTAGTGAGCAAGCGATGCATTTAAATATATATATATCGCTCACTTATAACTCAACATGACCAAGCCAAGAAAAGGATCAAGTTCCCCAGCTTTTTATCTCAATTTTTCGCACCCCTGCGTTGAGTTACGCATGAAAGGTTAATGAGTACGAAAGCGCAAATCAGAGCTGTAACATTATGTAATGTTCCCGCTTGTAGAAATCAGTGAATCAAGTGTATAATAATTTCTGATAGTGTGTGTGTGTTTAAATGAGGGCGTGCAGTAATAACCTTACACCGAGCGGCACAGCCAGCGCTGCTCTGCAGATGCTGCTGATGCTGCTGATGCTGCCCTTCACGCCGGCGCGTCAGCGCAGCGACACCTGACAGGACGGGACAGCAAAGATCAGGTGAGACAACCCATAGAAAATCTAACGTGTCAGATCGACTCTGCGTGTTTCAGAAGCACGTCTGTATGAATGTCCTTTTTATTTTTTATTTTTTTTCATCTTTACTGAGAATAATGCGCATGTCACTGCGTAGGCTGCTTACCGCTCATCAGTTTGCTGCAGTGCAAAGAGACTGCAGGGGCGTAGTCCTATCTGCATTTGGGCTGCAGACAGAGTCCCACATCCAGGCCTGTTAGAACTGCGCTATTACAGGCTGCAAGAGGCTAATAGGTGCTATTTGAAGGCGACCCTAGCTCTAGGCTGCATGCTCGTATATCTGTAGACTGACATGTCTTACGTGGAATTCTGCGGCAGCATAACTTTAACGTTTTGTCCCATGTTGAACTTTTCCAGGCTCTTGCTGGCGTGAAGGTTGATCAGACAAATAGCCTACCTATCGCCATGGAGCTGCACCTGTCCGTCATAGCCTGGCTCCTCTTTGGCAGCATAATGATAACGCATCAGACGACTCACAGTATGTGTCTCTATTTATTTACTCGTTTTCTTTTCTTTCTTTTTTTAAATTCTGGCACATCACTGATATGTTTTATAAGGACTGGGGTTTCAAGTTGCTATTCATTGCCAACCATCTGTTTCAAGTGGAAGTTATCGGAACAAAAATGGTGATTAATTAAATTGTGTAAAAAATAAAATAAATAGAAATAGAAATAAATAAAAACTTAAGCGATATTTGAGCGCCAGTATCCATGTGATCCTGTCAAAAAAGGTTTCTGTGATACTGCAGCAAAGCTGTTGTTACTCAGGTTCACCACAGAGATCAGTAAAGTTTCTTATGGATTGTGTAATTGTAATATAGTACCAGTCAAAAGTTTGGACACAAGACTCCAGCGTTATCACAAAATACTAGTTACAATTTATTGCCTGAATGGATAAGAGAACACTGATTACATATAATGGATTATAAAATTTTAGTATTAGGCATTATGATAAAGATAACCCTCAATAAATAAAATTGTCATATAAAGACTGTATTTTGTATTTGCTCTGGTTATCGTTAAAATGAGCTTAAGGAACTGAAAGGGAAGAGAGGAATTTTTTTTCACACTTAAATTCAAGTTATTGAACATGCAAAATATAAAAGTAATCACATCAAAAGAAAAGAAAGAAAAACAAAAAATCCACATGACAAGGCTCAGCACAAAACAGTAAGAAAGAAAGAAAGAAAGAATAATCATGATTTAAATAAAATGGGAAATGGGACTTTCTTTCTTTCTTTCTTTCTTTCTTTCTTTCTTTCTTTCTTTCTTTCTTTCTTTCTTTCTTTCTTTCTTTCTTTCTTTCTTTCTTTCTTTCAGATTTAAAATAGGGTTTAGCACTAAAATATATTTTTCCAAGCAAAGCTAAAATGTATTTTGCTTTATTTCCTAAGAACACTTTTTTTTGTCACTGCCATTTCTCCTTTCAGTCATTCAATAGGCCTACAGTTCTCTTAAGTTAGCATGAATAGCAACTGCTGACCAAATTAATCAGCGAGGTCTTCAAAAATAAACTAATAAAAAAAAATTAAACACATGACAGGAATGCACATGCCACCAAGACTAACTAGGCAGGGGAACACTTTGCTAGGCAGCAGCTGACATTAATTTGTTATTTTGAGTGATCATTTTTAGGGTTTTCAGTGATTCTTAATCAGGGAAAGACACACAACACTGTAAAGAGCAAAAAGACGAACAATGTTTCTGTCTGGTTGAAGCCAACTTCAATTCACTTACAATGCTAATTCACTAGAATTTAACTTTTTTTGCTGGGTATATTTTAAAGCCACACACTCTACTGGCTCGTTAGCCAGCTGCATGAGTAGGTTGGGAACGAGGGCCTTTTAATCTTGAAATGAAAAACATATCGCATAAATTGTAATGTTATAATGCTAAGGATAGTGAATTGATATTTCATAATAATTAGTTAAAAACCGCTGTAACTGTTTTGATGAGCTATTGACAGAAGCCAATGTGTAACTTTGTGCTTCTGATCCTTATTAACCTGAGTAATTTCTCAGTGTTTTTATTTTTAATGTAACTTGTTAGGGATAAATAACTTGTGAGCAAATATCCTGTTTGCATCTGTTTCAGTGAACCCAGTGACTGTGTTTCTGTTCCGGCCACGTGGGCCCCAGATGTTTCCATGTCTAACTTACCTGGAGCGAAATGTCAGGGTGGACTGTGAGTTCCCAGAGACCTATGAGGTCCCCGGCCCCTACTGTGAGTTTCGTCAGGACAGTCGGATAGTGGGCACCACCTACCCCAACCAAATCATTTATGTGTCCACGGAAGACCGTAGAAGGAGCAACGTCAGCCTGGCCTACCCCAATCTGTGCCGTCTCTCCTGGGCCCCGATGGCTGATGAGAAGCCTTACACCTACACCTGCCGGGTTTATCAGGGCAACAGCTGGAAGGAGAACAGCATGGCCGTTCATCACAGTGAGTAACATTCGCTCATTATGTTTCCCAAAACCCACCAGTGGAAACATCTAAACTCGGGCTTTTCTCCATTACAGGGATTCTTCCGATCTGCTCTGCAATCAGTGTTATGTTCAAATCAGCACCTTGGCTTTTGTCACTGGTGATGTCACTTCCTGTGGCTGTGGGTCTGCTGAGTCCTTGATCTCAGTGGACATTTCTTAGTACATGATTTATGACTGTCTCTGGCATGATGGTTGTCCATTAACTCAGTTTTTAGGCAGAGAGTAGAAGCCATGAAAACCCTAAATGAAGACTGAATTAAAAAAAAAAAAAAAAACTCTCTCTAAGCATTGGACTACTCCTTAAAAATTTATCACTGAAGTGTGAGAGATTTTATGTATCAGACCTCACTGTCACCTCAGTACCTTGATCACCTTTGTTGTGGCAAACATGGCAAATGATTGCAGCACTGAAGAGTGTTAATTTTCTTTTATGATGATTGTTATAAATCAGATTAGGGTGTTTTTAATTTTGCTGTCTTCACTGAGTCTCTTATAATACGGTAATAAGAAGCTACACGATATACAAATATTTTGTTAATTAAATTATAACAAACGGGTTTTATCATAGCAAAAGAAGAGGAAGATATTTTATCATAGATACCTATATTAAAAGTGGAGGTCATCTCTAAGCACTTATGTTCTTGCATCATGGAGGTAAATATGTAATAGAATTTGTTGTCTAGCAGAATCATTGTTCAGGAAAGGTCACCAGTTTGCTCAACAGCACATACAGTCTGTATCCTAAAGATGCATTCAGATGGATGCTGTGACTTCTGAATAATAAATAACTGCGCTAACACTGCCTTTCCTGCTAGCACTGGACCTCTTTGACCTTTAGCTCATTTAAATTTACACCTGGACACTGGACCTTCATGTAAGGCCCACCTGATTGTAACAAATCAGCTCAAAGAAAACCTCCTTTCTTTGGAGAACAAAAACATAACTGGGATGATCGCTCCTTACCTCGAAGATCTCGGAGAATTCTGGAGTCAGTGCACCATGTTTCAGTCTTTTCTTATTTCACCATCATCTATAACACCCCAAAGCTCAAAAAGACACGGAGGCTGTTTCGATTGTTGCAGCCTTGCACTGATAAAATAATAACTTATATAGCAAAAGTCCACCAGAAACCCGTCTCCAAGATATCAAATGTAAGCAATAGATAATGGAAGTGTGACATTTTGCATTGCAAGTACTCACTGCAGTTTGCCTTGGGTGTTTGAAGGAGATGTTGATTAAAACACACATGTTAATGTGCATAATATTGGCACAGTATGAAAGTATTATTAAAGCATTTCTATTTTATTATGTTATTTTTAAAATGTACTCACCTTCCACACTATATAACGCAAACATTTAGATCCTTTCTAGGCTGTATGTATGCATTTTTTGTTCTTTTTTGATAATCATATTTTAAGAATAATGGTGTCTGCCGTCAGTGTTTTTTTTTTATGTTATTCCTGATGCAGCTTTGCTCAGCATTTTTTGGAAGAAAGGCGTCCTAAAACTGTATTTTTGGTCTCGTCAGCTTATTTTTGGTTGTTTTATTGAACCACTAAAGGTGTACTAAATGCTACAGCCAAACCATATTGACAAATTATTATAATGAATTATGAAAGTTGCACGTGTTTTCTCTGCACAAGTCCCTACTTTGAAAGAATGCTTTTTTGTTTGTTACTGCTTTGTACCAGTGCCAAGTTCTTTCAAAGGAATAAAATGATTTCACAAGTGTGCATCAACTTTTTAAAAAAATTGCTGGAGGAAAAAAACAAGCATCCTGCGCTGGGAGAGAAGCACACCCACCAGATCCCCCAAAATACAGACAACTTAAGCAGGGTTCTAAATTAACACCCGCCAACCCGCCAAATGCGGGTAAAAAATCATTTTGGGGGGTGTTAATAAAAACTTACTAGCCAATTTTGCCAGTGATGCAAGAGGCATTACATGCATGATACATAAGACTCCGTTCTAGGTCATTTATCCCCTGGCAGTACTTCCTACATTTCCCATGAACACTCTATGCCTTAACGCTACGTCATGACATTATACGCCCATTGGCTGCGCGCAGTTTGTAGTGAAAATAGCGCGAGAAACCATGGAAATGAACGCTAACACCAC
>JASGAU010357034.1:0-13376 GCA_030220045.1 Australoheros facetus
CTGACAACTGGTAACTGACATAATTCATACTTGCCTCTACTTAATTTTTTTGCCCCCCCCCCAAAAAAAACAAAAAAACAAAAATAAGAAAGAAAACACAACAACAACATACAGTACCAGTCAAAAGTGTGTAAATGGATGAGTGTTTGTCCAAACTTTTGACTGGTACTGTGTGTTGTTGTCGTGTTTTCTTTCTTTTTTTTTGGGGGGGGGCAAAAAAATTCAGTAGAGGCAAGTATGAATTATGTCAGTTACCAGTTGTCAGTATCTGGTACTGGTGTTGCTCTGGGAGTTTATGATTGCTGATGTTTGCTGTGCAGATGTATAGTGTTAAGAGAAATGAAAAAAGATATGAAAAATGCATCTTGGTTCCATTCATGCATTGAATATTTATATAGTTTGAAAATCTTAAATGGAAATTCTGGTTTTACAAGTTCATTTGTCTTTCAGCCTTTCTTTTGCTTTCGCACACTGCCAAAACTCTTGACGAGTCTCCAATCCAATGCTCTTCCCACATCTGCTGCACTGTGAAAAGCAGTTTCATCTAAGAGTGGTTGTAGGTGGCATGACCCAGAAATTTGTGGTGTACACAAAGATGAACAACAAAGGTCAAAGTCTTCTGTATTGTCCCTGTGCAATTACTCCTACAACCTTAAGCTTCTTTCCAAGTGTGAGGGGCCAGATGATTTTAATAGAATTTCTGTATCAGTTGTAGAGAGACTTGAAGGAAATGTGAGGGCAAAGAGAGGAATAACACATAACAAAGATAGTATATGCTCTCATCATTAGTTACTGTAAGGCTTCTGAGTTAAAGCAAGATGATGAATAAGTAAAGTGTCTGGAAAAAGCTGAAATAACTTTTTCTATGATAGCCCCTAAATAAAAAGAAAATTTGAGCTTCACAAAAACTCATTAGAATCAATTTCTCTAAGACTTAGTAGCTACAGATTTAAATCTTTAAGTCACACCAAGGAGTTTAATTGAGTTTTTACTAGAGGTGAATAATGAAAATCGTCACCAAATGCTTTGTTGAAAGAAACTTGCGATTTGTAATTTATGTTAGTTGGTAGTACGAGTTGTCAGACCACATGCTGCTTTAGTCCTTTAGGCTATTTAAACAACAAGCCATGCTACAGTAGAATTACCACTTTAGTTTTCTTCCAAATCATCATTAAACTTACTAATCAGGCAGCCCATAGTCCAGGGCACATATTAGAACAATGAATAAGAATGAATAGGAAGTTGAGAGACTTATACTTTGAAAAGTGAAAAGGAACGAAAATGCTAATTAAATTTCTTGAGGTTCATTTCCAAGAAACACACAAAGATCAATTGCACACATATTTCTTCACACACGATACTGTACAGTTAACATTAAAAATGTGCGGTCCAGCACAGAGTACCTTTAACTGAAAATTTGAATTACAAATTGATCTGAGAATAGTTTTAAGTGAGGTCTAAGATAATAATATTTACCACTGATCATGGAAAATTATGTAAATGATAATCATTTTCTGACAGGCTTTATGTTTTTTTCTTACTATTCCTCACCTTCACTTCCCTTTTATTTTCTTCCGTCTTGCTTGCTCTCTTCTTTTTTTCTGTCTGACCACGCTTCACTTCCATTCTCAAACTTTGTCTTTTTTTTTTCTATTTTGACTCCATCCTGCGCTTCATCTCCTCTCATGAGAAGCTGCTTGCTGGCCTCAAAGGGAGCACTAGAAAGGATCCATCAGCCAGACTGGTATTCTCAGGAGAATGCATCCAGTGTTTGGCTCTGTTCTGCTCCACTCACTATTATATCTATCCAACCCTAGATAGCCTTTACCGTAGATCACAGGGCCTGTTTTCAGATTTGCTGCATAGCAGTATGAAGCTGTGATTCTATGCCTCGTTGGTCACCAACCACCATACCACTGACACATTTCCCCAAGCTATTTACAGTATATTTACTGTTACTATAAGACAGATCTTTATATATATATGGGTTATGTTTATAACATTGTTTACCGTTATACACCTTGCTGTACATAGTGATGGAAAGGTCGTATGCGTATGTATGTTTAGTAATAGAAGATAAAAGGGTCACAAAGCAAAACCTACACCAGAAGCATACAGAATAAATCTGCCTGACATATCTTGAGGGTAGCTGGAAACAGCAGTATGGAACTTTAAGCCTCAATGCTGGACTAAAACAAAGCCTCATTCATCCCCAAATAACAACATCTGGGCGTGCTTAACAGCATGGATAAATAAACAAGCCCCGTGGACACTAAATCCCCCACACTCAATCACTCTCATTCCCTCTCCACCCGTTCCCCCTTGCCATTCTCAATGCTGTGAGTTGTTGGTGTGGGACTGGCACATCAGCACTGATAGTGTGCATCCAATTAATTAGCCAAATGTTATCTCATTAGTAGTAGCCAGAAGACTAAAACAAGACTCCCTTATAGTTGCAAACAACCTCTGGTCAAAAATAAGGATGATTCTCTCCTCCTCTGTAACCTCTGTGATCTTTTGATGCTGAGTAGGAGGAGAAAAAGAAAGGAATGTAAATACTTTTTGGTCAAAGTGTCCATCGTTAAACTGCTATTCCTTGTAGCTCACATTTATTCCAAAGCTTCTGCACAATTAAATAGACTAGCCCTCAGCACATCCTAATGACATCGTATCAGGAGGCAATCTAATGGTTTCTTTGTCTTTAAGGTATCTGTCTTTGTGGACATCTGCAGCATTTGCACAGTGCTGTAAGCAAAAGTCAGCACCATCTGACACTGTTCTGAATCCCTTGAATTCCTCAACACCTGTGCCTCAGTGTTATTTAAAGTACTCAGGGGCTCTGCACCAGCCACTGGCTATTTGCTTGTGTGTGTGTGTGTGTGTGTGTGTGTGTGTGTGTGTGTGCGGAGAGGAACTTAACTTCCTGAGCATAGTAACCATGAGCAACAAGCTTTGAGATGAAGTAGAGAAAAATAATGTGATAATAATAATGTGAAAACAATTTGGTATGAATGAAGGTAACATGAATTTACATATACTCCTTATCAATGTAGAAGAGCCATGTGCTTGTTAAATCAGTTGAAAAGGTTAGCTTTTTTTTCTTCTTCTTTTGGGTAATAATAATAATAATAAGCTTCATATTTATCAGCATGTAAAAATCCACATCAAAAACTGGGCTGTGGGCAAAAGGACATTAGGCAGGAGCTTAGGAAAATGAATCTATTTGTTCAGCATAGCATAAATATATAAAAACAATCTCTCTTTTAGAAAGCTATGTTTATAGCAATACTATAGCTGAGGTACAACAGACATACTGACCTGGAGGTGTATTTGCACTACAATTACTTCACTAGTCACAAAGGGAATTCATACGTGGTCTATTCTAGATTCACTTGTTTATTTGTAACGTCATGGTTCGTTGGCACTTTTCATCTGTCCAGACCTCAGTAGGGGCAGAAAGATGTCGCTTGACGTCCTCTGGAGTGTTCCCAGTCACAAGGGTTTCACCAATGACAGATTTTTGATTACACTTTTTGCATGTGCAGCTATGTTATTATGCATGAATCTTTAAACAAATTACAATCCAAATAGGAAATTGGGTGTCATGAATTATATGGTCCATCACCAGCCCACTCCAAATTGTAATACATGCCATGAGTTGTAACTCTGAGAACAGAGTTAGGAAGTCTGAAGGTAATGAGGCAAAAAAATAAGCTTTTTCCTTTGGACAAGATAATCAGGAAAAGTTAGCTGCTAATAAGTGCTGGTAGTCAGTGTTCTTCAATTCAGTAATTGAGCTCTACCGACAGGCATGGTCAAAATATAGTGCTACGCAGGGGAAAAAAAGATAAAAATATATAATTAACTGTGTGTGCATATAGATTATGGATGGAAAAAGCAACAAAAGGAATCAGTGACAAAAAAAAAAAGCAGATTGTTCTTAATAAATGGGCCTCACCTATGAGGACACATTATCTTGCAGTGCCTAAAATGTCTTCTCTAGTGGAACATGGAGTAATGGGATAAAGTTCTAGCTCTTATAGTGTACTTTCAATTAAACTGACTCTCATATTTCTGCACACTTAAGAATATGACTCAAGTTGCACACGCATCAATGGGGAGCAAGAAAAGAGGAACTGGTGATGCTTTGGTTTTGTTTGAAAATGGTCTGCTGAGTCTGAGTTTTAAATACTCCCCATTTCTTTAATTTCTTTTTGTTATTTTCTTTTTTTGGAAGTGTGGAGTCAGGCTTCTGGAGAGTGATATACCACAAAACCTTTAATCAAGCCGGTAACAGAGAGGTGATTTCCTGGAGTTGTTGTTGAAGTTACTGTAAACAGTGCCCCAGTGAAATATAAAAAAAGAAAAAGAAAAGAAAATATGACAACCCTGAAACCTGTTCAAGCACAGTGTTTTGATATTCCTGTAATATGTTTTATTGGATTGCTTTACTTCACAATATGGCCACATTAACATTTTCCATAGTGCCTCTTGGGATCTAGTGGAGTGTGGACATTTCAATCTTTTATCCATTTTGATTTAGGCATGCACTTTATTTGGACTTCCTACTCATTTCCTATCCCTGAATGGGCATCACAGGCCAGTATTATAAGACTTTTGTAAATGAATAGATTTTGTAACCTATCAGCTCTATACCTCAAGTGGTCTTTTCAGTCAGGCTTTGTCTTTGCTTTTTCTCAAACAGCAGGTATGAAGAGATTAACAGTGGAAATGGCTGATTCAAATTATCCTCTACTGCCCACTGGGGCCACTGATTGTACCAATCTACATGCAAATGGTCATGTTTATTACACCAGGGGAATAGCAAAGCACAAAGTGCTCTTGATTAATGACTGGCTCTGCTTTTGTTAAAAAAAAAAAAAAAAGAGTCAAAATTAAACAGGAAATATAGACATTACAGTAATTTAATCCTCCTGCAATCAATACACAAACTTAGAGAATATGTGTATGAGGAATTAGCAGCCTTGTATTATTATATTTCTATTTCTCAAGTGTCCGGTGATTACAAAGTTAGAAGAAATGCCATCAGAGACATCATGATTGCAATGTCTTTATTATTATCTTGTCTAAAAAAAAGAACATCACATATAAATGGGAGCCCTGCTTCTAGTTCATTTGCTCTACACTGCACACCATGTACTGTACTTGTGCACAGTCCTTTCCCTTTCTACAATCTCTCTTCCTTAACAGCTCCCCAGATGTCTACTCACTCATCTACAATTTCATTTGAGGAATTCATCTTGCTGTCTCCTGGGTACCATGTATTATTGCTCTCTGTGGTTCTTCATGCAAGTATGATAATGTGTATCTTGGTTAGACTCCTCATATGCCAATTATGGGTGTCTGTTATTGTGATGGACTCTACATTCATGCAGAAGAGTGACTGACTCCCTCTTCAGGCTTCTGCTTTCTTCACATCATTTTGCGATATGTGCTGTAAAAGTAAGAGAGCAGTATTAAAGAAGCAAGGCTCAGTGGAGTATAGGAAATGTTCCCATTTAGATCAGAAGACATATAATAATCAAAGCAATAAAAAAGAATTCCTCTCTTCATGCAAAACGGTTTTATTTTTGCCCAAGATGAGCTTTAAAAAGGCGTACGCTCCAACTATTGACAGCCAGAAACAAACAAAATGTATAAATATCAATTTGTATGCTGTGTTGCATAATCCAAGACTATCATATCACAGTTACCTCAAGACCAGTCCTAAATATACACACAAGTGCATTTCAGTATTGACATTTATTAGTTATCATATTGTTATTGTAATAATCCATCTTGAAGATGGTGGCAGAACACATAAACAGCAGTTTCACTATAAAAGCAGCTGAACCAGTGCAGTGAGTTTGGTACTTAGACTTTTCCAGTGTGTTTCAAATTTAATCCCAGCAGTTAATAGCAGAGCAAGACTGCTTTCAATGTAAAATGTTTAGCGGAGCTTAAAATCTTTATCACTTCATCTTGACCACATGGTCATAAACACCTTAAAGGTCAACAGTTTAAAATAATTAGGTAATGCCATTGAAAGCTGCAGACTTTGCTGTGGATTCTCAGTGGAACTGGCACACTGTAAAAGTTGCAGTGAGGCTTTGTTTCAGTCTTACAAAATCACTAATGTTGCTTACATAACTATTTACAAGACACCATTGATTGATGCTGTCATTTAAATATTGAGTAAAATGTCAATTTGCAAAATAGTTTTACCACTCCATTTACCTATAGTAGTACATTCATTGATAATAAACCAGCGTATAACTTCCCCAGTACGTTCTACTACCTTAAACAGCATAAAAAAATCATCTGAAATTCTATAAGTGTAAATGAAGAAAGAGAAAAACAGGTCCATGTCAGAGTTTTAAAAAAGAAAGAAAACCCTTTGAAATATTACAGAACCTGGCCAATTAGCTGTTTATGAAGCAAAGGGACAAATTAGGGCAAATAGTTATAATTTTCTCTTTTAGGTAAAACAGACACACAAACAAACACACAAAATAACATATGAATTAATTACCCACTGATGCTTGCTTTACAAACATAGACAGGACTGTTTTGTTTCCTTTTTAAGAAAAAAAAAACCAGACTCAAAGAAGATTTATTCAAATGGCAGAATTCCATTACTTTTCATGCATTATGCATGTTTTTCTATCAAATGAGATTCCAACAAATACCACCTGAAACATTTACTGTTACTGATTTTTTTTTTTAATGTCCGAATGGTGATGTATGTTCCGCAGAGGAGTAACCAGATGGTAGCAGAAAGCTGGTGAGGAAAGATGATTTGTTGTGATGCAAATTGTATTTAAACCCCACCACCATAGTTTAGGTGAAGTGAGGTAGGTTACTTTCCATAAAATCCTTTATAGCAGAGACAGCAACATAATTTATAATACTGAATTACTAAACTTGTGCAATTGGTTACATGCCTTGACACTGCGTCTCCACTGACAGCTGGCTGATGTGTTTAAAAATGAATTGATGCAAAGAGGGATTAATGCTAACAAAAACAATTTGCAGAGTTTTTCAGGCAGCATCCTTCTCATGATCTATAGCATCCCCATGTTTCCCAATTCCAAAGTCGTTGTCCGTGGCTGGTTTACTGTACACTGAGAGTTAGGGAGTTCCCCCAACTCTCATAATCTGTACTTCATGTGGTGTGGAGAACCTTAGTGCATGCAGGACTAAACTTGAAAACTAAAACTAGTTACCCGATACTTTTTGAATTAACTAACTTGGTTTCAGCATTGACTTCTAGAAATCGTTTTTGCCCAAAGTTTCTGTAGGAAAGATTACTGATGCCAATTTTTTTTTTCTTCCAGTCAACTTACTGTAGTCCTAGTTTTTTATACCAACACTTAAACATGAGGGACAGGGTTTGCAGAGTGTATCCTTGTTTGTGTCTCCTTTAGGCAACAACAGTCCTTTGGTTAACGTTAGAGAAAGATTGTACCTTTGGCTATATAAAATTCAGTCCTGCGCTTTTAAATCTATCAGCTATTTTGTTTAGCACATTTGGCTTTTGGAATTTGAACTTGTAAATTTTTAACTTTAACTCAGAATCATTCTACATATGGTATTTTGTACGAAGAATTAAATTCATTTTGATTTTAAAATAATCATCTGGTAGTTTCAGTCCTTTGCCGTGCAACTGTAACTGTAACCAAAAGTTTATTAAGATATTCACTAGAAGAATATTATCACCAACTACCCAAGGACACCATTAGTTTTATGATGGACTGCCAACCTGGTGCCCAGTCCAAGGCACTAGGATATACCTTGGCTTTTGCCCTGTGACACCAGGGAAAGCAAAATATATTACATCTCTCTTTGTTGTTGTTCTTTTTTAGATGGCCCCCTGGGACCACGTGGTCTAGTGGAAGCTACAGAGATGTGTACACAGGAGTGCCTTGTCCTGGGACATTCAGACAACTGCTGGATGCCTCCAACACTTGGAACATACCAACAGCCCAAGTCACCTGTGACCAGCTTTGGGTCTCAGAGGGAGTGGGGTCCCAAGGACAAACTCCTCAATGGACATACTCTGAGCAGAACCTGGAAAAATGAGAGTGGGCGGTCAGAGCATTTTGGTGACAGAAAGCAGTTTGGAAGTGGAGAGGGACACTTCACCAGCAGTGGCATGGCTGATATTCCATTGGTGAGTCTGAAGTCCTGCCAGTCAGCCTCCTGCCCAGACAGCCCAAAGGACCAGCAGCTATAAGAAGGACTTTGCTTCTGTGCTGTTAGATGTCCTTACATCTGGACACAGTGAACAGGCGGAGCATCTCATCTGAGCTCCTCCACGTTTTATTGTTTTCTTTCTTATTTCTTTTCTTCCCACTTTAGTTGAGGCTTTTGCAGTCAGCCACATTTACTGTGTTGGCCACAAAATAGTGCTTATGCTGTGTTACCATGGATCTAGAGGAAACTTTGTGTGTGTGTGTGTGTGATCCTCAATGGATTTCTTCAACATTCAGCAATGTTTTCTGTCGACTTCAAATGAGAATTGGACAAGTGCTATGAGGACATGCATAAATTAAAAGAAATTACCAGAAAGAAAAAAAAAAAGACTACTATGGCTGACCAATATATACAAATATTTGTGGTGTGGTTGTTATTGAGTTGTTCAGGACTATATTAATCGACACAATCAAAGAAAATGGAATTACACTTCAGAAAGTGTTGTTTTAACACTGTTTGTGAACACTTGTTTATTCTGTCATTGTCTGTGTGTTTGTAAATAAGACTTATTAACCACTATCATGTATCTGTAATATCCAAAGTGAATAGGACAGTTTTTGGCCGTTGTCATTATAATGCCTTGTCATCAGGATTTGGGATTTCAGCTGGACAAAGCTCTATAATATGGGAAAATGTACAACTAAACAGTTGTGTAATTCTTTTAAAAAAAAAGAAAAATTCTGTTGATTTTGGAACAACTTTTCATCGCCGAATATACTCAGTGTTGCCCATATTTCTTAATAATTTTCTTCAAGTAATGCAAAACCACAAGCAAACCTTTTTTTCTAAAAAACAAAACATTTTGTATGAAGGATGTCAGTGCTCAATATGTGCATTATCAAAATGAAAAGCTCTGAAAGCTCTCCATAAACTGATTTTGAAGGTGTTCAGTACAAATTAAATAGCAATATATTTGTAAATGGCTAAATGTTTTATCTAATGTTGATCTTATTACTGTATAGATTTTATTCAAATTGTGATTTAACTGAGTGAAATCCCTCAGTAGTATCTGCAGTTTCTTGGCATATGTATATATATGTATTATTTCCACACAAACTATTATTTTCCATACATAAGAAAACACAGGTTAAGATAACACTTTAATCACTGTGCCTTCATGATGTTTCTTCAAATACTGAATTGTGCTTATTTAAATGACATGTTGGCTACAAAGAATATTCTGTATGATAATCAAATGCCTTATGCATTGAATGTTTGCCAAATTTAGAGACATAATGACACACATGTTAAAGTACGAAATCAACTAGTCGATACTGAAGAAAAACACAAAGGCATGTGCAGATAATGGGTTAACCATGAGAGACCATTTTCTGTCATCCCACTGTCTGAAAAGGTTTGTTTAATTCCACAGCATGGAAGGCAAATTACACAAGGAATAGCATGCTAAAAGATATAGCTTTTAAAATTAACTTGATCATTTTTGTGTCATTTTATTTTGTTGGAATAGAGTTGATTTGTGCATAAGGAGAGATTCAGTTTGTAAAGCACTTTCATGTTTATGTCACAATATAATGAAGTTAAGTGGGATGGAGTGATTTGCTTATCGCAGTATGTTTGTCAGTTGTGAGGGTGTTTGACAACACAGATACTGAACAGTTAATCCTTGTTACTACTCTACAGGTATACAGCTACTGCAATAAATGTTTTAATTATGTGTATGCTTAATTTGTGTGCAAGGTAATCGCCTGGGGAGATACGTGTCTGCTTCGTGTAAATGCATTCCGGCCATTTTTTTCTAAATCATTTGGTATAAAAAAAATCGTAAAGTAAGCCAGCAATGTAATTTGAGAGCACAGTGCAATTATGAGGCAAAATTTAGTTTTTCCAAATTTTTTTAGTAATTTTACTTCTTTTAAGAAGAAGAAGCTGCATTCTTCTTATTATCAGATGACATTTTCTCTGCTTAACATATTTTTCTTTGAAAATGAGGACAGCACAATGTTATGTGAACCAGAAAAGTACAGGTATGTCGAAACAGCCCCGATAAGAGTGGATCTTGAGTAATAATCCTTCTGTCCATTGCTCTAGTTTGCACGTTGTGTCCTTACCAGAGATATAATGGTTCCTTAAAGCATTACCATCAGGGTCACTGTGTGTCAAATCCTCAGGGAAGCAGTTCTAGGAAGGTGAAATCTCTGGAAGAGGGTTGCCATGGAAATGAAGACCGTTCAAACATCCAAAGAAGGGGAAAAAATACCAGTTTATCAAAGTTTTCTTTCAGTGCCTTTTCTTAGAGTTTGAGCTTCACTAAAATATTATTTCAAATGAGCTGTAAATAATTTCAATAATTTCAAGTTTAACGTTTGAAAAATGTAAAATATCTGAATTTAAGTTAAATAAGAGTAGTTCAACGTCAGCTTATGAGCAGTGAAAATGTATTACTACCAAGGTTAAGTGAACTTGAGAAAGTGAGTTTAATGAACTTCAGGTATTTACTTAAATCAACATCTGTTTAGTAATAGTTATAGGCTCCTTCCTGGAATCTTTGATCACACCTTGTACATATATTCAGCAGCCACATTCTTAGGTATGCCTTGCTAGCCCTCTACTGCACACATTTTCATGGTACATGCTGAAAATTATTCAGCATCATTTACTGATTCACTCTGGGCCATTTTATTTCCAAAACAATTTTTTTTTTTGTATTTCATACATCCCCTCTCCCAGATATATATATTTTTGTTGCCTAGGGGCAACGCTGTGCAACAATGGTACAAAAGAAGAGAGAAAATTATTCTTTCATAGATCATAAGGCAACTGTTACAGAGCAATAAAAACATCAGGTATGTTTCCAAAAAATGTCAACAAATTATGAAACAAAGAACGGAAAAACACTTGAAACATACAGTATAGGCTCAGGTTCGTTTTGCCCATTATGTCATATTGATTCTCATGTTGTGAGACATTGCTGTCACTCTGTGTGTGAAACATCACAGAACAGTTTTTCTGTGCTGTAAAACAGAGGTGCACATTACATGTCATACACATCACTTTTGGTGTTCCTGTGCACCCAGAAACCCTCCATCTTCCCTTTTTGTCACATATTGTTGGCCAGTGTGATGTACTGTCCAAGCGGACATCCTGATTTCTAATGGGGGCCATGGATCCCTACTTCTTCCTCTTTTCCTCATACTTTTGAGACATCCCACCTTTGCTTTGCCCTCTCTTTCTTTCCTTTTTGGATTTTCACAGATCTTTGTGCAGTTTGTGATTTGAATGCATACACACGCATGTAGTCACTTTTTCTCATTTCAGCACAGTCCCGTCTTTAGAGCAGCCAGCATGTCGCCACTGCCATCTATATCAAAGGAAAGGCAATGGTACCACTTTTATGAGTGTAACCTTACCTAAGGTACCCTAACCTAGTGGTCCCCAACCCATACCTGTTAAGTCTCCCGTTTTGGCCGGGAAATTCCCGTATTCTACCCCTCTGTCCCAGCGTCATCCCGAATTTTTATTTTCCCGTATTTTCAGTTTTCAATTTTCTTTTTTTTAAAGCATTCCTGTGCCGCTCCAAACTGAATTGTCACTATCACTAGGTTAGTGCCGACAGCTGGAACAACCCCGTAAAAACAACTGGACCTCAGTGCGCCCTTTTCACAGAATTCGGTGACGTGTATCCGGTTTAGTTTATCAGAGTAAACAAATCAGCGCTAGGACCCAGTGTTGCCAACTTAGCATTTTTTGTTTGTTTTTTTGCCCCATAAAAAAAGATTTAAAAAAAAGCGATATAGCGACAGCGAAATCCTCCGCTGTCACCATGTTTTGTGTACATAAAGCCTTCTATGTCCCTTCGTACGCTTTGGCATCGCCCAGACCTCACTTTGTCTTCAACCTCCAGCCCCAAACCTCACTTAAACACCGAGCCTGCCCACCCGCTCCCTCCGCTCCCATCCCCGGTCCTCGCTTCGGCCTTTATCAACCTCTGAAAGAGCCGAGAGCGAGTTTTCTTACAGGTTGGCAACAGTGGCCCAGATAAAGGAGGAGGGTTGAATGTAGCTAGCAGTCTCACCCCACAGTGTTTTTGTTAAATTTGATACTCTAACATTAAACAATACAGGACAAAATTGATCTATGTAATGTGGGTCTAGGCAAAGCGTTAAAGTTATTAAGTTATTTCATAAAGTTTATTCGTAGTTCTTAACACATTTATGGTGTTTTTTTTCTTCACTTTTTGTCTCTCCAAAGATGTTTTTCTGCTCCTGCAGCCTTGATTGCAGCTACAGTATATCCAAATTAACAATTATGCAAATTAGGTGATGACATCATATAGTGACCTCTATTTTCAGCAGCGGAAAATTTCCCGTATTTTTAAATACAAAACTTGACAGGTATGCGCCCCAACCCTTTTTTGAGCCATGGACCGGTTTAATGTTAGAAAATATTTCCACGGACCGACCTTTAAGGTGTGGCGGATAAATACACCACCACTCTCTGGTCGCCATGGTAATGTTGCCTTCAAAATAAGATACACCTCAAAAACATGCATACAGCAGAAATCTCCTCAGTCGGGTTCAAATGTCCCATGGAATTTCGCCAGACGTTAAAAAAAAAAAAAAATCCGTCAGATAAAATCTGTTTCTTCGAAATATCCGACAGTTTGGGGTTGAATATCGATTTTCGCAGCAATTGCTTCTGATTCATCTCTGGATTTGCATCTGCAAATTTTATAATCTCATATTTTTGCTTGTACAGTAAGTGCGAGTTTGCAGCTTACGCTTGCCTCCTACGCTACCATGATTGTCTCCAGTGAAATGAACTGATACAGACACTAAGGTGCCGTTTACACGACACCATTTTCATTTTGAAACGGCGTTGTTTTGATGCGTTTCAGCCTTGCATTTACACGACAACGGTGTTGTTTTGATGCGTTTCACCCTTCCGTTTACACGACAACGGAGTGAAAACGATGTTTTTCGGAAACGGGGTCCAGAGTGGAGCGTTTCAGAAATGCACCGGCTTGCATTCTCGTGTAAACACTTGAAACCGGGGTGATTTCAAAACGGGTGACTCGCACATGCGCACTATGGTTGCGACGGCCACAGTTTTTCGCGCATGCGCAAATTGATAAACAGTACTCGCGGATTCACGAGTGCTTC
>JASGAU010357036.1:0-13030 GCA_030220045.1 Australoheros facetus
ACCTTTAATACCTATAGTATGCTCTAATCTCTGTGATAAAATGTTATGGTCAACAGTATCAAAGCTGCACTGAGGTCCAACAGGACAAGAACAGAGATGAGTCCACTGTCAGAGGCTGTAAGAAGATCATTTGTAACCTTCACTAATGCTGTTTCTGTACTGTGATGGATTCTGAAACCTGACTGAAACTCTTCAAATAAACCGTTCCTCTGCAGATGATCAGTATCAGCCACACGCAGCCTCTAAGGATGGATGTACTGCATTTGTGCCATCTTACACTTTACATGCTGTTTTTAGGTGCTTATTTTAGGATGTATTTCTGTAAATTTATGGTGTACTGGGTTTTCAATTGTTTTTTTTTACAAAACTGGCAAATTAACAGTGGTAAATTTATGAGAATAAAATAGAAAAATGACAAATTTATGAGGGTTTTTTCCTGTAAATTTGCCACTTTTTCTCACAAATATACAACCTTAATATTGATTTTTCGTTCTGAGCCCCTTGATTTTTTTTTAACACCCTAATATGCCTTTTGTAATGTTTTAATTCCAGTATATTACATAAAAAATAAATTAAAAAAATACTTAAATGATATTTGAAGAAATGATTTTTTTTTTTTGACCGTATAGAAAAAAATGCTGCAGGTTTTGAACGTTTCAGTGGATGCTTGCAGGCAGCAGCATTTATAAGTTTATGTGATTTATTTTTTTCCATCCGTTTCCAGTGAGCGTCACTGATGACACACATCCTACTTTGAAGTGTCAGTTGATTGAAACAAGGTGCCAGCAGCAGCACTGTAGTGTAATAGTGACACAGCAGAAGCGCCTTGAGGCGCCTGTTGTGATTTGATGTCATATAAATAAAATTTAATTGAAAGTCAAATGGAAGCACAGAAGTAGCTTTGATAGTGCATAGGCCTAAAATAACAGCTTAACACTTTAATAACTAAAGTAACTTAACTGTGGAGCTCTTCAGGAGCTGCACAGTACTGTCACATAATGAAGCTGAAAAATATTTATTGTATCGTGGGTGAAGTTTTTGAAGCAGCTGCTTAAAGCTGCAGAGCCGTGCAGCCGCATCAGTAATTTACATCCAGTTTGCGCTTCCTGTTATACGGAGTGCAGCTAGCAAACTCAGAGGAGCCATTTGTTTACCTTTGGGTCACACCAGCTGCTAGTATCTCCTCCTTTGTCAAATGGTTGTAATCTATTGTGTGTTTTTTCCTCAAGTGGTGAAACAACAGGAAGCATTTCTTGCATACTTTGCAGAGTGCTGAGTTTGTTGGAGTAGCTCCCTTTTTAGGTACAGCTCTCGCTCTCAGACATGCCCGGCTGGTCTTGTGTGCACTAGGGAGTATAAACGCATGGTGTTGCTATAACACTATTATATGGAGTAAAAATTGATAGCAGCATTATTGTGGATGATGTGATATGGCACAGCCCCACTAAGACACCGGCTGCAGTAAAACAGGTTTTTTCTTTCACGGAGCTGAACTCAGTCACAGGCAGTTTGTGAGGAATCAGGATGAGAGGAAGGAAATGAAAATCTAGAAAGAACAAGATGTGCAGATGTCTCCATCAGGAACATGTTGATATTCGCCTCCACACTGTCTGCACATTCAGTCGCAGTGCTTTTCCTCCTCCTCCTCCAGTCTTGTGTGTTTTGCTGCATCATGTTTTACAGTTGAAGTCACTCTGTACAGGCAGCCTCCAGCTCTGTGATCCCCACCAGCCCTCCTCGAGGTTTACCCGCAGTCTTGGACCGCTTGCAGTCAGCTCTGGGATCTGCTGCTGCGTGCCTCCTGCAGAAAGCGCTGAGCATTGGGACTGCAGTAACACACTTGTTTACTTTGTGTCATTTCACATGAAGAGCAAGAAGCAGACAGGATTTCCTTCTTTGTCTCTTATGAAACACTTGATCTCAGTTTGTTTTTTCATGTATTGAATGCTTTTTATGTCTGATCGGATGCGAGTGTAACTTAAGTGTCTTGGGTGTCTCCAGCAGCCTGTGAACTCATTTCTATGTGAGGAGCTTAGGTTGTATTTTCCTTATGCCTGCTTGTGAGTACCTTGCCTCAGTGAGCAACACTGTTAGCTTACAAATGGAGTACACAAATCACTAAGTCAACAAATGACTTGGTCCCAGCACAGCCGTTTAGCCGGCCAGCTGCTGCAAACCTGAGCTTTTTTCTGGCTGCTAACATGGAGGGATTTACAGGCTGTCTCATGTAGCAAAGTTGGCTAATTCATCTAAGCTCCTGGGGCTTTGGTAACTTAACTGATAATTTTCAAATTACATAGTCAGCTAATGTTGCAAACTAACTATTGGCAGGTTTGTGCTAAGCTAGAGCTACCTGACTAAACATGCATTATCGAGCTGTGTGGCAGGCAGCGCGTGGACGCAGATGCAGGACGTGGCAGACAGGACGGGAACTTAAAGACAGCTTTAAAGTTTGTTCCAAAAGCATCAGACAAAAATACAAAAACCAGGAACTCAGAGGCTGAGGGATAACACTGGACAAGGGAGCACACAGCTGTGAGGCAAACGGGACAACTTGACAAAAGGAAAACACACACACACACACACACACACACACACCAGGTAGTTGGTGAGGGGAACACAGATGCAACCAACTGGGGAAAACTAGACAGGAAGCAAAACCAAATGCAAGGTACATGAGACAGGAGACTACCAAAATAAAACAGGAAGTGATAAACAGGGAAACAGACACCTGAATGAACTTAACACAGGGGACAGGACACATGAGGAAGGAACACCAAACTAAACCAAGGCAGTAGAAACTGAAGACACAATTAATATATGTAAATGGAAAATATATAAAAAACATAATCATAAAGCAGACCATGAATCTCCATAGACTTAAATAAAGTCCCCAAACCATGGGTCAAAGATCCAGGATCCTGACACAAAAGTTTCACCTCATGTGAATACAGCTGTGTCGAAAATGCACAAATATTTGCTCCAGCAGCCAAAAATATGAGGAGGACAAAGCAGTGTTACAGTAACATGTTTAGTTACCTTGAAGTCTTTCCTTTTTCCTGCCTCTGTGTAAAAGCTAAGTAGAATAACTCGAGCTGCCCTCAGAGTAAGTCTTCCATTTGTGACCGTCAGCAGCAGCAAGAAAAACCCAGCTTTTCTCATGAAGCATGAAGGAAACAATCCAAATATCCCACAGTGTGTGGATTCACCTCTATTTGTGTCATTGTTTCAGTCACAGTTTGCACTGATCATAATGCAAATGCAGAATCCAAAGATAGGCACAACACAAAGCAAACCTTTACTTGCAGGTTGAAGCAGAATCCAGGAATACAAACATCCACAGAAGAAAGCAGCTGAATGAACTGCAGGCAGTGAGCCTATCCCAGCTGACATAGGGCGAGGGGCAGGGTACACCTGTACGGGTCACCAGCCTGTTGCAAGGCCAACGCAGAGAGACAGACAAACATCCACACTCACGCTCTCATTCACACCTATGGGCAATTTAGAGTGGCCAATTAACCTAACCCCAGTAAGTGCATGTCTTTGGACTGTGGGAGGAAACCCACGCAGACCCGGGGAGAACATGCAATCTCCACAGGGAGAGGTCCGGGCTGAGGTGGAATCAAATCCAGGCCTTCCAGATGGTATTCGAACTGTGAGGCAGCGGTGCTCAAACTAATAGCAAGGCACAAAAGACCATATAAAACAGGAAGTAACTGAACAGGGATCCAGTGAGCACAGAGACAACGATTTAACAAAATATATGAGGATACTGGTGGGAGCTAGCATAAAAAAACAACGTAATTAAATTGATAAACAACCAAAAATAAAGTCATAATACAAGAATAATAATGGAAAGAAAAAAAATCCACCTGACATTAATTTAAAAAACTATGAACAGTAATAATAAAACCAAAGACTGAGAAAAAAAACCATAAAACTCAACAAGAAAGCCAAAATACACAAAAAGCTCGTCCTGAAAGGTAAAACCACACAACATGACAGTCACCTCGTTGCATCGACCTGTGAAAGTCTGGGGTCTCTCGTTAGCACAAGTGTTTATAAACAAAAAAATTTATTTTTCTTTTTAGCCTGTCATGTCTGGCAGATTTTACAAACAGCATTATGATCTGAATGTTCTGCCAAACATATTTTCTCTTCCAGGATGAGCTCAATAGATTCTCTATAGGCCCCTCTGGTTAAAGTTGGTCCTTTTATTTCATTAATTTATTTGTGTTAGTATTCACATACATATACCTGTGTTATAGTGATGCCAGAGTTGACAGACTGAGGAAAAAAAGAGAGAAAGGAGAATAAATAGAAAAAGAGGATAGAGCACAAGTAAATAAACCATAATCTTCATCAACAGCTGCACCTGTAAAATAAAAAAATCTGGGGAAAACAAAACAGAAATGAAGCATGGCTACACAAACCAACAATTTTGTTGTGTTGTGTTTCCGTGAACGTGAGTGTCTGTGTCGTGAAATGTACTTACTAATGAGGGTGGAAAGCCGCAGCTCCGCCCACCAGAAGCCAGAGGCAGGCAGAGAGAGACCCAGGAAACCCGGGCCACCCGCAGCCAATCAAGAGCAACGAAGACCCACGGCCACACATTCCAACGACAACTGCACGCCCACCCCAGCAGAAGGTCCCAGATGGAGCCCCCCCAGCCGAGGAGCAAGATCACCAGAGAACCCGAGGAAACGGGAAGCCAGCCTTCCACAGAGGCACAGGCTGGCAGCAGGGCCCCAGCTCACACAAAATATTCCTGTGTTTTGGTGCCTCAGGCAGGTTATTACTCATCCATCCATTTTCTTCTGATCTAATTTGGGGGGGCTGCCATAGGGCAGGAGGCAGGACAGGCCAGCAGCCCGTCACAGAGCGCTAACACAGAGAGACAGACAGTCAGACATGAGGCCAGTTTAGAATCACCAGGTAACCTAATCCACTGACTGCATGTCTTTGGACTGCGACAGGAAGCCGGAGTACCCACGCAGACATGGGCAGAACATGGAAAGATGGTGGATGTGAACTGTGTGGCAGCAGTGCTAACCACCACACCACTGTACTGCCCTCCAGGTGATTATTTGTCCTTATTAATTACCTGCACCTGCACTGCAATCAAATATAAAAGGCTCCAGTCTGTGGTTTAGTCCATCTTTGTTACTGAAGAACACGTCCAGACGTCAAGTCTAAGCAGTAAATCTATCTTGCTGGTTTCAGTGCATTAGTCTTCATCTTCCTGGATGCTGTAGAGCACGGTCCCTGTGAATAGGCTCCATACTGCCAGAGTTACCCAGCCCTGTAATTTCATCTTTGACAGCAGTCTGCAGTGCTGTCAGATGTAATGTGCCAAGCAGCAAAGTGAAACACAATAGATTACTAACCTCTACTCTACCCAGCGACCTCACATCACCTGGAAATGATCACATATGCCCTCAGTTACACTGTAGCAAACCTGCTTTCATGTCAAAGATGCTGCTTCAAAGATGAATTATGATTGATGAATGATTCCTGCCCACGTTGCTGTTTCTGAGATGCTGCTTCAATTTTAAAATTTATCTCTGCATCTGGAAGACACTGAATGACTGTGTCAGCATAAATATAAAGTGACCTCTACTGAAAAATAAAGCTGTGAATCTAATGTAATCTAATGGTTTTTGTTGTTGTCACTCTGAGCTGGTGGCTGCAGGTCCCGGTCTCAGTAAAGCACCCACAGCTGACAAACATTCAGATATGCATGTTATCAATAAGTGTAGGAGGAACATTTATGGGCTGAACATGTGTTTCATTTAGGTTAAACTCCGATTAACAGTTACAGGTAACCATAAACTAATTATGAGCCAGTTTAACGGCTGTAGTTGTCTAAAGAAAGCATCTTAATAGAAAATGCTTTGGAGTCAAATAAGCTAATGTTCATGCTTCAGATACATTTGCACTGTTGTGTCCAATATGAAGGCAACAGTCAGACGTCTTTGAACCTTCAGTGATAAATTGGTCTTTTGTGCTTGCTCTAAATATCTTCATGTCCTTGGTCCTAGCAGAGGAGAAGGGCTGACCTCGTTTCCTGAACACTTTCCTTTTAGCTTCCTGTTTTCCTGGGCCAGCAGCACCTGCTGTACCTGCCATGTTCACATGTAATCCATCAGTCCTTATTTAATCATGGCATACACTTTCTCCTGCTGGGTCTTCATGAAATTCTTCTGTAGTGAAGATATCATAAAATCCGGTCTGTAGCTTATGGTCACTTTTACAATGAGCTCCTATTAAAACCAACTGGTTATGAGTTCAAATGTGAGGAAATCAAAGATAGTTTAGTTTAAATATATATTTTTTAAAGACTTTCAGCTAATTGTTTGTTTTCTAAAGGTTAGAAAATGGTGAAAAACTCTCCAAATCGCTGGTTTCCTCCAGTGAGGAGCTGCTGCTGCTGCTTCGGTCTGAAATGTTACAGCAACAATAAATAAGAGCTGCTGGGCTTCAGGCCTGCTGTTTAAATGGGATTGTATAACATCCACATCAGCAACCCTCATGCTCAGTGTCGTCACAATTTTGAAACCTTATTATTTCAGAGTGGTTGATGACATGTTCACCTCTGGTGTGACAGGTAACACACACCTGAGCTTTGACAGACAGAACAACTGAGGCAGGCCCTGGAAGTCTGGCTCAAACATTAATGTATCAGGAGCTGGAGGAGGAAGTGTTTCCGGATCTAAATGCATCTTCATTTTCCGCAGTCAAACACCGAGGCACCTCTGAGAGGTAAAAATGCTCCAGATTCTTTCAGCTCCCATAAAACCAGCAGCACGTTACGATAAGGACGTCCACGCTGAAATCTCAGTCGGCCCACGACTGAGTCTTCTCTGAAGCTTTCAAATGTGTGATGTCTGGGTCACCGTGCTCCTTCGTCTTCAGTGGACACTGGGAGTTTTTCAGAACTTAAGGCTGTGCTACACTTCAAAGGTGTTAATAAAAGCTGGAGAGACTGAGAATGAACCCTGAGCAGCTTTTGGGGGCTCGTGTCTGTTCAAACAAGTAAGAGATAAAAAGAGAAGGGCATCAGCCGGTGCAGGAGAGGCTCAGACCCTCAAACAGGGTGCATACATCATCACTTAACAAGTGGATCAGAGGCAGGTGTGTGCAGGGTAAAGTGTGTTCATCCTTTAATCCCTGCACGGCTGAAATGAAGCCTGACGAGCACAAGACACTCAAAGGTATCATAACATCGACGTTATCAGTGAGGCAGAAACCTAATTTCTGTGTTTGCACCAAAGGTTTTCAGAGAGGCTCCGCCCCCTCAGACTGCACCACCTTACCTGCTGTCACTGCCGGTCTGAAACCGTGTCAAACACAGACTCGTACCTGCGTCACGCTGCTCCTGTGGGGCTGCAGGGGTTACAGCTGTTGATGCCACAGCTGCAGTAAAAATGAAAACAAGCGCCTCCTTCTGTTTCCTCTCGTTTTGGCCAAAAAAGGCGGTGCC
The DNA here is from genome assembly GCA_030220045.1 of Australoheros facetus. Taxonomy (NCBI): domain Eukaryota; kingdom Metazoa; phylum Chordata; class Actinopteri; order Cichliformes; family Cichlidae; genus Australoheros; species Australoheros facetus. Next base: position 7,484 of record JASGAU010357036.1, read on the forward strand.
GGGTCTCTGCAGCGATGCCGCTGTGACACAGCAGGGTGCAGTGAATCTAATATTAGTTTAATATGAGGATATTACTGATTTAAAGCATAAATGGGAAATCAAACTACTTGACGATTGCTCTGGCATCTTCCATCATCAGCACAGCCATACTCTGGGAGGCAACATCAGCTTCATGCTTTACTGAAACTACAGCTTCCACATTAAATAAGACTGAAATTAAATTGACAAATTAAAAAATCCATTAAAAAGTCTGACAGACTGACAAAAGTGAAGAGCTGGGGCATCACTGTGAAACCAAACATACAGTAATAGTTATTATATATGATAATTATTTAATCTTTTTACAAATGATGGAAAGAAAACTTTTATTTTAACACCTGAAGTGCTGAAACTCTTAGGAAAAGAAAAAGTTGGTGTCATTGCTGAAATATAAATAGCAGAGTGTGTGGGCAGGTGAGGTGGCCTCAGCTCATTGTTGGCTGAATAAAGTGCCATCCAGTGTTGCAGCTGAAGGACTGGCCAGAGTCCTAAAGGAAGAGGAGCCGGCAGATGGATGGGTGATGGGGGAGGAGGTGGAGGAAAACTGTCAGGACAGAGTCAAAGAGAGAGGAAAGGTCGACCGAGACTGAAAAACCTTTTCCCGTGTGCTGCTTTTGTGTGTCCTCACTTCACGCACTTTGTGCAGCTTTATGAACCCAGACTGAAGAAACGCAGCCTACTTTTTATCTCAGTAAGTCCTTTAAGTGTGTCGCTGCTCTTTTAACGTCACCACCTGCCTCACAGCTCATCACTTTAGACCCTGAAGCGGTGCAACAGGGCAGTAAAAGCAGTGCTGGTTCCTCTGAAGTGTCTGACAGGCGCTGGGCTGAGAGGAAGTTCAGACGTAATGGTTTGGTTATATAAGCCTACAGACACGGTCTGCAGAGTGAAGACAGCCACCTGCAGGTGCTAACTGTGTAAAGTGGGGTGTTTTAGTGATGTCAGGTGTTCACAGCCAGAACACATCACCTCAGATCTGTTGTTTATTTATTGACAGTTTTTTGTATTTTTACTCCCATTAGCTGTAATGAAAAGCACAATAAAACTGTAGAAACGATGTTAAAACTGCACTGAAACTAATGAAAGCAGACACAAACAGTCATTTGATGACCTAAAGTTGCACAGATAAAAGCAGGGTGTCCTGCAGCATCACCAAAGGAGTGTGGCACAGTTTCCTGTCAGTTAAAGCAGCCACAGCTGGAACTTAAAGCCTGAGCAGATGTGCTGCAGAGGCCAGAGCCTTTTTCTGTTCCAGGCACGTCTGGTCCTCCTTGTTTAGAGGTAGTAACTGAACAGAGTCTGTGACGTCTGTTTGCTGAAATCTTTACTCGACCACCCAGACCCTCCACACCTCCTCCACGGCTCTCACCTGCTTTCATTGACCGCCTCTCTGATTTTAAGACCACCTTCATGTGCAGACTGTCCCTCACAGGAAGCTTCCAGCATATTCATTATCTCGAGTTTTGCCTGAGTGACAGCATGTGTGCGCTGCAATCGCTCGCCAAATATTTACATTTCTTGTTTTTGTATTGTTGGTCGTGTACTTCGTGCTGCCCGCGAGCTGCACCGTTCACCGAGTGTGGGACAGAGGACTCTGCATGCTTTCATGTCTGATACATAACAGCTTTGATGACGCCTCATCGTGATTTCCTCTCACACTTTCACCCTGTCATTTCCTCACTCTCCCTTTTATCACTCCATCTGCTCCCCTCTTGTTCGCCTCACCTTCCATCATCCTCTTCACTGCAGTAATAATATCTGATGTGACGGTTGCCATGGGAGCTGTGTGATAAGTTTGCTGGTCGTCTAGGTACCGACTTCAGTCGCAAAACTAAAATGGAAACCAAAAAGCACAGAATGGACTGCACAGATTTAAAGATGGGACATGTTGGGTATGGGTGCATCAGGACTCTGCACACATTACTGGAGAGTACAGAGCACAGTGGTTTTTCAAACCAGATGTTCAGGCTGTATTTTTACAGGTCAGGGTTGCAGTGGTGCAGCTCTAAAGGTGCTCACTGCTTAGTGTTAACAGCTGAAATGAACTACTGTCTTCATGATCGGACCAGCAGCCATCTTACCCATCCAAGAATATCCTTAGACGCTATCCAAAGTAGGGTTACGGGGGTTTTCCAGGCATCCTTCTCCTCCGCAACATTTTCCAGGCACTTCTGGGAAATCCCAGATGTACTTCAAGGCCAATGAACTGAGATCTGTTGAGCAGGTTTGCAGTCTACTTCAGGTTTCCTCCCAGGTTGGGGTTCTCAGAAAACCTCCAAAGGCAGGTGTCCATCCTGATAAGGTACCTGAACCACCTCACCTGGCTGCATTTGACATGAAGGAGCAGCATCTCTACTCCGACCTTCCTCCGCCTGTGAAGGCCTGTCCACACAGAAGAGATTCAGGAAGTGAAGACACATGAAATAACTGCTGGCAGTGCACAGCGAGTGAGTCCTGAGCAATTAAAGTGACTCCCAATCAGCACAAAGAATATCACTGTTTGGCATGTTTAGAGGCTTAGCAATGCAGCCGGGGTCGAGAAGCTCCTCTAACCACCAACCGACTGCACAAAGTGCAACAGCCACGGTGCTTCATGTGTTTATATGGCTGAGGATGCTTGTATCCGTCACCTCATTCTTTTGGCTGCGCAGCTCGTGACTGTGAATGAGGTCGGCTGTCTCTCCACTACAGCGATGCTGCAGCAGTCGCCATAACGCTGCCTTTAGGATGGAGAGAGACCCTTTCTGTCTGAGGCTGTGCTTCGGTTGTTCTGCTCTGTGTAGTGATGGATGAGCTGAACATGTACGATATAAATCACATGTTTGGAGCTGGTGTATCAAATACAGGTCAGTGTGTATTTCTGTAAGCAGATCTGCATCTTCTGGGTTAATTGAAACAGGCCACAGGAAGAAAACCAGGACACTCACACGCTGTCGTGCTGAGTCCAGTTTTCCTGTGAATACATTTGAAATTGAGTCTTCTTTTGTCCTCCTTAGGTAAGGAAAATCCTGCCTTCCCTCCTTCCTGGCCCACACGTCTTCTCTCCGTTCTGCCTCTCTCTGTGATGCCGGGCTGTGGCTGACTGTATGCCTGTGACCAGACTGAAGCTGGGGAAGCTAAAGGTGGTGCGGCGGCAGCTGCTGCAAAGGTACGAAATAACACCACCATTGCCATAGCTAAATGTGAAAACTTTTCCTGACATACAGGAAAAAAATGACCTCCTACCCCTGGTTTCTATTCACCTTTCCTTGACCTTGAAGAAAACATCATGGGCTCAAGGGAAGGTGTGAAGGAGAATTAAGACATGGGAGAAGATCACTGTGGTGTGCAGAGATCTGACTGTGCTCACATTAAGCTGCTTAAGGCTCTGATGGTGGATGTTGCTGATGAGAGTCTGCTGGGGTTAAACTACAAAACTCACCTTTTCATGCAGGTTTGATAAATTAGGACAACCCAGTGAAATGTAAATGAAATGAAATGCAAAGGTTTCTGTGACTAAAGTCAAAACGATTCATGAAAAAATCCCAAAGGCTGCAGAGATAACTGATGCAAACTGCATTATGGTGAACCTGGAGTTCGTGAGAGAGGAGCTGTGGTGCTGCATGAGGAAGCCAGGATGGGAGGGTGGTGCAGGACATGTATGAGGACAGAGAGACAGGTGTGCAGTAGGAGTGACAGATGGGTTCGGGGTGGGGGTGGGATTACATCAGGGATCTGCTCTGAGCCTATTCTTGTGCACAGTGGTGATGGACAGATTGACAGGTGAGGTCAGCAGGAGTCTCTGTGGACTGATGTTTGCAGATGACCCTGTGATCTGTGGTGAGAGCAGGTGGAGGAGAGCCTGGAGCGGTGGAGGTATCATCTGGAGAGAAGAGAAGTGAAAGCAAGAGAAAAAGACAGGAGGCCGAGCTGAAGGTGCTACGATTTACAGTGGGGGGGTGAGCAGGGTGGGCAAAACGAGAAAAGAGTATATCAGAGACACAGCTTAGCACAAAGCATGGAGACAAGGGTAGAAGGGCAGGAGGCTTTATATCGAGGGTTTGGCACCACCTGCAAAGTTCACAGCATCAGCAGGTGATGGCATGAAACGGGAAACACACCATTCATTAGCATTTACACGAAAACAGTAATTATCTGTTATTGTGAATGGGACCACGGCCCAGTGTGTAAAAGAAACACTGAAAACCTGTTCTTCAGTATTTAGAGACTTCAAACTGCAGGGGGACCTCACCAAGGAGCTGACTGCTGTACCACAGCTGCACTCTGATAGGCTTTAAAGCAGGCGTGCCAAACTGTAAAAACACAAACACACAATTCACATCGTTTTCTTACGCCATTTCTTAATAAAGAAACGAAGCAAGCTTTACCAAAAGCTCCGAATGTGCTCAGAAAGCTGCATTAATGTTTCATACTGTTGGTGAGAGGCGTTCAATAAAACCAGATACATAAAGCTGGAGTTTGTACCTGTCAGTGCGTTCAGGGCTGCAGCTGAAATTCATGTAGCTTCTTTTAAAGCATCAGAAAATAACTGCTGTGTGCACTGGTTGAGTCACTCAGCTTATTTATTATCCAAACTGTGCTGCCTTCATCCATGTGTAGGTCTCAGTAAAATCCTGAGGAACCAGCAGGATGTCCTTTAAAGTTTTATTAACCTTAGATCTGAGCGTTTAGTCTACCTGGGCTCAGTCTAAATCAAGTTTGTTGTGGTAGCATGGTAAAGTGTTTATTTCATCATTCGTATCCACGTGGATCTGGACGTTCTCTCTGAATAGATGCATTTGTCATATTTTTTACTCTTTTTAAACGCCGTCAGCTTCTCGGGACCTGCAGGTGGAAATGAACCTGTGTGGCTGAGTCAGACACATTTACATGATGTTCAAGATACTGAAACTGAAACAGTGTTTCTGAGTGTTTAGAGCAGTCTGAGCTTCAGGCTCACAGGCTGAGCCCACTCTGAGTCACTGTGCACGTCTGTGACAGTAAATTACAGAAGTCAGACTCACAGTTTGACACTAAGGTGATGTGTTGCTCAAAGTCCATGTGTAATAAAATTGTGCGAGTTTATTCACATCTGAATGCTTTATTTAGGTGTTGGTTTCTTTTGTATCAGGTATGAACACCAGCCGTTTGTCTCCTGCCTGGCCGGCCTCTACGGCTGCCAATGGAGGCGATACCAGAGAGCCCGGGGCCAGCCGGGAGAGTGCTGCTGCAGCAAGGTATACACACACACACACACACACACACACACACACACACACACACACACACACACACACACACACACTCTCTGTAGGTTAGTTTGCTGATTGTGCAGACAGTATTGATTACCCAGCCGGTTCTCCTCAGTCTGGTCTGCTGACCCCAGCTGTCAATAACTGTTTTTTCTATGAAAAACTATCAGCACACACAAACACACGCACACACACACACACACACACACACACACACACACACACACACACACACACACACACACACACACACACACACACACACACACACACACAC
>JASGAU010357037.1:4481-16836 GCA_030220045.1 Australoheros facetus
TATTTGGGGGGGTTGTCTCATTGTTACCCTTCTAGTGCATCTGCTGTTAATTTCATTAACATCAAAAGCAGCTGAAACTGATTAACAAACCCCTCAGCTACTTAACTAACCAGGTCACTATCCCAGAAGTTTAATTGACTTGATGCTATACTCTGATTAAAAGTGTTCCCTTTTTTTAAGAGCAGTGTAGTATTAAAGCGGTAAAACAATATACAATACAGTGTTATCCATTCTAACCAATGGGGATCAGTGCTTACTACTTACATTGCTCAGAAGAGTTTTCATCTGGGTAGCCGTCACAATCATCAAGGCCAACACTTACTTGAACAGTAAATGGCTGATCCCCACTGAATTGCAGAATACTGTAAGCTGGTGGTCATAAAAGTTAAACCATAACCACAGATGTTAACATTGCAGAAGTGAACTTGCACTTTAAGCAAATGACAAAATGATATTTTACAAGGAACTGGTATTTCTAAAACACAAACATGAAGCTGTGTTACTCTCATCCATTGTTACTGTTGTGAGGTTATTTTCAGTTGGTAGGCCCATGCTGGCTGACTGATGACCTGCTGTCTATACAAAGCCCATTGATCTGCTTTTAAAAGCCAACAAGACAAACAACATTGAAGCCACGGTGAGCACTTTGCTCTGTTTTTGTGCGTTTACAATCATGTTTCAAACGCGCTTTATTACCAAACCATCTACTAGTAGTGTCCACAGCAGACTTCCAAAAAAAGGCAGTTTCTACAAACACGTTATAGGCCAATTCATATGCTTACCTTATTCACAAATAGAGCAATTTACAGTTCCACTGAACAACTTTTAATGTCAGCAAGGTTTTAAAATGTACTTTCGTTTTAGCATAGTATGAATATCGCTTCACTGTAAAACCTACCAGATATGTAGTCTGGAAAAATAAGAGAAAAGTATCTCTTAAACGCTTCATCCAGGACAGAGCAGCCTTCCTGTGCGGCTGATTGTCTTCCGTAAGCGAAGTAGAAAGCCTGGGGATTCAGAGGGTATCGCTCCGACGAGATGGTGAAAGACTGTGGTAACGGCCATACTCCTTCCACTGACTGCAGACCTAGCTGGAGGAAGAAGAATAACACCAAATTATACTTTGGAAAAGTATATCGTCCAGACATTACTTCAAACATGACTCTCCTGGATATTCACTAGCGCTTAAGTGCACCGTCAAAACACCGCCTGTCATGTGCCGAGGCGCATGGGATCACGTGACTGCGCCCGTAAAACGAGTTAGTAAAACAAGATTACAATTAAAATACATATTTATAGGATGGAGATTTAATATTCATTTGCATTACATTTAGTTTTCTGCCGCAGTTCGGTAAGGTTTGGGACAAAGTTACTATAGTTTTCTAAAACCCGACTTTTTTTTTTAATTCCAAGAAATGCCTTCAGTTTTAGTCTGACTTCACAAAGTGTTTTTATTGCCATAAACATTCTGAACTTCTTAATCTGACCTGGATAAATACCCATCCTTTTAAAGAATAAGTATACATAAGTGATTTAAGATTATATACTTTTATTGGTATTACAATAAAAAACGGAAGCCGTTTCTTAAATGAAAACTGAAGTGCAAAGAGCGAACTCATTAAGGAAACTCATTGACACAAAATTAAAAATAAAAGAACAGAAAATTAATTTTTAAAAAATACAGAGCTATTATAACTCTGGTTTGGATATAAAAATACCGGTTGAAATTACCCACGCCCTTTTCGAAAAACGGAAACCAGTGACTGTAAACCAGCCATAGGTACAAGATGTGTATTCTCCCCCAAAATATTACAGCTTAAAATTATAGCCAAGTCATGTTATACACTTTTTTTTTCTCTTCTTAGCCTTCATTTATGAGGTGGAACTAGTCTACGTTTGCATTTGATGATGAGCATTCCGTTTCAAGTCGGATATATAAGCTTCGGATTTTTGTACTTTTTAAAATGTTTACTTTTTTAAATTTAAGTTTTTTGTAAACACTTAGAAACAACAAAAGTTCGTTACCTATATTTTACAGCTGTATGCGCTCTCGTTCTGCTCATCTGACGTAAGGCCGTCGTCAGTTGGTGACGCCGTGTCTCTTTGTTGGCTTAGCAGCAGCGGCGACGTTTTGTTGTTATTTTCGCCGCAGCTGAAAAACGGGCTCGGATAATTTTGGTTTTCGCATTGTTCCGCAATCAACGTTTCATACGCTATAGACCTTTAGGTGTGCTTGTCACTTGCTGATAACCGCGCTAGGAATGGACTCAGACGAGGGTTATAACTATGAATACGACGATGAAGAGGAGGAATGTAGCGAGGACAGCAACGAAGAGGAAGCCGACGACGACACCCTGGAGCTCGGGGAGGTGGAGTTGGTCGATCCCGTGGTGGCCGGCGGGGAGCGAGACGAGTGCGGTGAGACTGGCGGAGGGGGCCACGGCCCTGGCGAGGAAGAGGAGGAAGACTACCGCTTCGAGGTTTTGACTGCCGAACAGATCCTCCAGCATATGGTCGAGTGTATCAGGGAGGTCAACGAGGTCATCCAGGTAGGTATTTTGGTATGTCAGCATCAGGAAAGACCGGGGTCCTAGCATAAACAGGCCGTGGACATTAGCTTAATCATTAGCCTTTCAGCAGTAGCTTACTGGCTATAGTTGACAGTTTCAGAACAGTGATGAGATTTATGTGAAACTAAGTTTGCGCATATATAAGATATCGCTACTTTGCTATTTGGTGGTTACAGTAAAGATATGAACACTTTTTATTATGTACATCAGGGTAAAAAAATTCCATTAGGAGTTTTCATCCAGGAAGTAGTCCTATCCCTAACTTGGCAGCAGCGTTGGCTAAGCTAATGTTAGCTCGCTGGCTACCGTTGCCTCACCTAGCACATTACAGCAAAAGCGTAACGTCCTCCGTTCCAGAACTGGATGGCGTTAAGTGGCAGCTCCTGCTAGACGTCAGATGGAGAGGGTTGAGCAGTTCGCTAAAAACTGACGTTTCAGAAATTATACATTTGTATAGCTAAACACTGAGTTCAAAGGTATTTTAATGTTGTACCCAAAGGCTTGGCCAACGAGTAGTTAGCAAGTTGGATGCTAGGTCAGTTACGTTTACCTAACGGAAAGGAAATATAATGACTTAAGATAATTCTTTGTGATCACACTGAAACGTTAAATTCGGCGACAGGTTTAAATTGAATTAATGGGAAAACCCGGCTAAGCTCTTCGTGTTAAGCTAGCGTTAACTTGGGCCTCCATTTCCTTTCACGGAGCTTCACTTGAGCTCTGAATAAAATGGGAAATCATTGTGATAACCCCACATCCAGCCAGGTTTCCGAGAAAATGTTTTGTGTTCATATGATAGTTTCTTTAAAGACAAGCCTAAACATTAAAATTGTGACAAACATTCTGCTTTTACAATACGACCGCATGGCAGTTTTTTGTTTCTACAGCAAAAACGAGTGACATGGTGATTTTTTTTTTTTTGTTTTTTTAATTTCTCTGATGTAAACAGTATTTATGTTTAGCTATTTAATTTTCAGATTTTTGCAGCACCAACAAATACCTTTAAAGTTAATCCATACATAAGGGTCTTTTATTAAAAGTTTTAGATGTGTTCTGATTGATGGTGTATTTGAATACTTGTGGAGTGTAGTTTGCAAAGCTAACGCCTTTTTTAAAAAAAAATAAAAATATATATATATATAAATCTGTACTGACTTTATAGACTGGTAAAGCTTGCATCAACTTTGTTCATATAATTACTGAGAGATACTCCTAATAATTTCTTTACTTATATATATGAGGGTAGATAAAATATGAAGAACATCTCTCAGCACAACTGAGAGATTTGCTGAGAGCATAGCAACTGAAGAAAGTGTCAGATTAAATCAGTACCCTTCTAAAAGATATCATCATTGTGGTTATATGTATTGCATATTCATTTTAGGGTGTTAGTGTTAGCTAGTTGTACCCACCAAGTATGTCCAATGCCGTGATTTGTGTTATCTTGAGGTGTTTTCAGACTTGATTATTCCACGAAGGTGAACACAAGGTGGAGATATGTAAGCAGTGCTGATTGTCTGTTGGTCAGCAAAATTATGACGAGATTACGTAACCACATTTCACAAAACTTGATGTAGACATTGAACATAGGCAAAAGAAGAGTCCATTAAAGTGTTAGGTGGTGGGTGCAAATCTGGACTACTTTCTTTGAATTGTCAAATGGGCATTGGCCTAGGGAGACATTGCACTCTTCAAATGCCCTACTAGTTGCTTTTTTCTTTATTTAATTTTTTTAATAAGCACTTTTTGATTTGCTTCTTTATATTTGAAAGATGAGATGGCACATATGTGCAATGTGCACATGTGGTCTCCTAAATCTCATAGATACTTGCAAAATGACTTATGTATTATATGGTTAGTTTTTGAGTACAGCTTTGCTCATTTTAAAAGAGCAGTTTTAAACTTAAGTTACACAGTAATTTAATACCTGTAGTAATCTCTGATTATCCCTAAAGACAATTTAAAATTCAGTATTATTGTCTTGAATTATCCAGTTATTCTAATCCCTGAATTACAGTAGCTTTAGTATAATAAGCATTGTTTGTATTAACAGTTGGTTGGGAGAGGTTCCTTGTCATTCCAAGTGCTTTCCCTTAATAGTCCAACCATGGCACTGGACTGTAACATACTCCACTGTATGCTACTGTTGTACCATTGTCCACATTTCCAAATAGGTTGCCAGATACTTGTTATACATTTAGTATCCAACATACAAACTATATGTGTACTACTTGTTTCTGAACCTGATATGCTTTATAATTCCCAAGTACTTTCAGTATGATGGTGCAAGCCAGTGGTTTTTCTGGCTCAGAATAGGCCTTTGTGGGGAGTGACATGACTGTAACCATGACTGGTCCATGTACAGGAAAGGCAGTGAGTAAGCATTACCTTATTTGGAAGAAATTTAAAATATTTTCTTTCTGACCGCCTCCTAAAAATGTATATAATTCTTGGGTAAATAAAAAGCCAATTAGCAAAATAATTCCATCAATAATGTTGGTGATTCTGCTTTGGCTCTAATTTAAAACTTTTTTTTGAGGGGTGAGTAAACCAGGTAAAACCCTGTGTCCTTTCTTTACCTGACTGGAACCTCTGATGCTTTCATAGCAATGTAGGAGCTTCACTAGCCTTTGGAAATATTTCCTTTTGAATTCTTTTTTTGATCTACTATGAAAACAGTACTTTTATAGGTGTGTATAAATCTGTGGTCTATAAGAGTAGATTGATTTGCCAAAAAAAGGCAATTTGCACAGACAGTACTTAGATTAAGCCAGAAATTGGATTGTGTGGCTATGATGGTATTTAAATGTGTTTTGTATATCTATTTGGTTGAATCACAAATCAATCAGTTATGTAGATGAGTGGGGCATCAGTACCAGGTTTGGCTTTGGCCACTGCAATATGCATACACATTTCTAAAAACTAAACGTTTTAGTTAATTTGAATAACAGTGCCAGTCTCAGTTGTGTCATCTTAAACAACTCCTATAGTATAAAAAAAGGAAAACTTCTTAAGTGTGTTTCAGTGAACAGCCCTGTAATGAATGTAGCCTTTTCTAAATATATTTTCTATTATTATGCCTTCAAATTGTATCAAATGAGGATTGATTTAACTCTGTGGTAACTTGTAAAGCTGTAGTTATGTTGTGCTGTATTTTCTGTTATGCACAAGTGTTTTTCATGCTCAATCAGTGATATACACGGGTGAACAGTAACATCCAATGTGAGAACTAGCTTATGTTCCTGCCCCTATTTGTAATATGTAGAATAGTTTAATGTCACTACATAGACTATATTGCATTTACCTTCCTAGTCCAATATTTGGCTTAAATCAGGCCCAAAAACGGGGTGTTACAATTGTTGTTTCTTCCGTAGAAAGCTCATTGAAAATTAATAGAAGTTGCTGACAAACAACTGCTTGTTTCATTAGAATCCTGCAACAATAACACGGATCCTTCTCAGTCACTTCAACTGGGATAAAGAAAAGCTCATGGAAAGGTAAGAATCTCTGAATTAACTTCCTAACTGATAAGTGTGCTAGCTGAAAAGTTGCTGTCAGAGCCCATCTGAAAGCTTCTTTTATTTCAATCTATTCAGGTATTTTGATGGTAATCTGGACAAGCTTTTCTCTGAGTGTCATGTTATTAACCCAAGTAAGAAGCCCCGGATACGTCCTCCAATCAACACTAGATCATCGGCACAGGACATGCCATGTCAGATCTGCTATCTGAACTTCCCAAACACTGTGAGTCACATAATGACACTAGTATTGAGTTCCACTAACTCAGTGTGTATTCAGGCAATTTGATGCACACTTTAACTTTTATAATGCAAGAGGAAAAACAAGAAAGGAACATTGTAACAGGCAGGGACATTTTAATCCTGTTTTTGTCAACAATGAGAAAACCTGTTTTATTTTTTTATTTTTAAAGAAAGACTTAACAGCTTTGCCAGTACACCTGCAAGAGAAAAATGGCATAAGTCTGGCTAATTTAACATGACAAAATGTGATTCTGCATCTAAAAAAATTAATTACTAGAATTTGTACATTCCTGTACATACTATAAGATATTTATAAACAGGCAAAAATAAACAACCTTGGACTCTATGGATAAGGGAAAACTGGTATTTTTAAAAAGGAAAAAATAAAAATTTTATATTCCTCTTATCAAAACTATAAATTAAGGGCTTAATAACAGTCTTATAGAAACTGTTCTCTAATAACAGTCTTAATAAAAACCATTCATTGAATATAAAGCTGTTCAATAACAAAAATGTCATTCATCTCTTATTTCTGTTCTTGAACTTATTCTAAAAAATTCCAACAGCAAATTTTATACCAAATTTAATGCAATAAGTAATGCAGACGTGCTCCATCATTTTAATCACAGTTATTCCAGGCACAGCTTCATTAAATGCGCTGCACTCTGCAGTCTTCTCAAATTGGTGGTGGTTTGTGTTTTTTTTAAAAATGGTACAGGGACCTCCTGGGTGGAAAGGGTTTAATGTCAAAGTGAAAACAGATCAATACAAAATGATGTAAATAAAAAGCATCAATCATCATGTTTAGTTCTTCAGTTATGATGATGAGATTTCTGGATTATCTTGACTATTTGAATCCAGAATATTGACATTTGTAGTTCACAAATGTATCTGTTATTTCAACCAGTTTGTTAAAACAGATTTTTCTTTTTTTTCTTGTGATTTTTTTTTTTTTTTGTAGAATGCCCTTGACTGGCCTCTGAAGGCCTTGACTTACCTGGTTCCCATTATTTGATGCCTTGTGTGTTTTATTTCAAATCAAACTAGCAGCTTTTTGTTTTACAGTATTTTACAGGCCTGGAGTGTGGACACAAGTTCTGCATGCAGTGTTGGGGAGATTATCTGACCACCAAAATCATCGAAGAAGGAATGGGACAGGTATCCACTAAGATTTATTTGGAATAGAACTCATGGTTTTCAGACATTAAGTGGCAATGCCTGTTTTCTCGGAAAATATTTGGATTGGATATTGGTCCTGACTCAAAAAGCTGGATTAGGTATCAGTGACCGCAAGACAATGTATTCTGTTCAACTCTTTTGCTCTGTGTTCACTACACCATGTATCAGCAGCAGCACTTGGAGGTATTTTGTCTTTTACACCAACATTCTTTATTTGTATGTTTGCAGTAATTTTAATGGTTCATGTGAGTTGACACAGTTGAAGACCTCCCATGGTGATGAGTTGTTCTGTCTTCTCTCCCATCTTTTAAGTCCTTTGGCAACTTTAAGTGCTCCACACCACCTTCCACGGTCACTCATTGACATACAGCCATACAGTGCTTTTAATCTATACATTCAGCACTTTAACCCTCACATAGACATTCACACCAGTGACACATTGGTCATAATTTCTTTTCTTTTTTTGGGGTGGGGTGGGGGGTGTCTTCACTCGACATTTACAGAGTATTTGTGTGGTTGTCATGGTCGCACAGCTGCCCTTCCTCTTCTCACCACTGTGATCAACTGAAAACAGTTGCAGAGGGCCTTGGCAATCGCTCACTGTCTGAAACCATCTTTACTCTTGTCAAAGTTGGCTCGCTAATAATCTGCCTTCTGTGTTGCCTTCTCAGACCATTTCTTGTCCTGCTCATAGCTGTGACATTTTGGTTGATGACAACACAGTCATGTGAGTATCTGTGCATATATTTGTTTTGTTGTTACATATTAGTTATTGTTCAGTCGATCAGCATAAGCTGATCAATTCTGATAATAAAAATGTCAAGAAAAATTACCAGTCATAGAGTGTATATAGATGACATTGTCCAACCCCCATTGTGGACCTGCAAGCTGAGTGCATTTGCCATTGCTGTCTTATCTTTTTGAAACCAGATGTCATCAGTGAGGAGAGAACCTAACCTAAAAAAAATAAAAATCAAAGAACACTGTAAGCTCATACTGTAGCGATTTTTCAGTCACATGGTAGAGTGTACCTGGAGGCCATAATTTAGAAAGTAACAATGCTTTATATCCAATATAACTTGAAGCTAGCAGCAGAACTCCTGAGGAACATTGGGAAAGTATTTACTGTGGTTAGAGCAAGGGAGCTTTCCCCATGTCTTTACAACTGAAAGTCTTCATGCAATCATTTGAATCTCCCCCTGCTGGGGATTAGGGGAAAAATGCTGATGTAAAGCACCTCCCTGTTTCAGAGCTTTGGCCATTTTTTTTCATGTACAGTCTATATTCATTTATTAAAATCTGTTTGATTTTGCAGGTGTTGCCAGAAGATCTTGAAAAGTAAAAATACATACGTTTCAGTCAAATAGTTGAATCCACAGAAAGTGTTGAAATGCAAATGAGTGAAAAGGAAATGATATTCCTCTGAAATTAGATGTGCTTTATGCCTTTTTATTTTTAGTGTATTACCAGGAATAGAAACCAAAAGTTCCTACCTGACATTTTGGCTTGTAAAAGAAAGCTACCGGTATAAGGCTTTAAGTTTAAACTTTTCCTGCTTTTCAGTGTTCATGTTCAGCTTCAAGTCCAAAGAAATATACCTGAATAACCGTGGACACTAATCTCTTGTACCAGCTCTTAAGCTGACAGTAATTGTCTTAACCTACATTCTGATATCACCACCTAGCAGGAGACCTTACTGTATTTTCACTAATCAGTTTAGGCTGCACATGCAAATAGGGTTTGTGACCTGCAATTAAACTCATTCTCTAATAGTGAAACGTTTCATAATGAGAGAAAACAGTTTTACTTTGAGTTACTCAGGAAAATGTGCTATGTTTTGGTGGTGCTTTTACTGGTCACCCATGTTATGTAATGATGGCTAATAAATTCTTTGCCTTTTTCCATAGGCGCCTCATAACAGATTCAAAAGTGAAGTTGAAGTACCAGCATTTAATTACAAATAGTTTTGTAGAGGTAAGAGATGTTTGTTTTCTCGTTACTTTAATATTGAATATCAAACTTTGATTTATAATGTGAGCTGTTGGGTTATTATGTGGGCACTGCTGTGATTTGCAAAGTCCTCCTTTCTCCCCTCTGAGTCCAATATGCCTCATTACTCTGTTTAGTGCAATCGACTGTTAAAGTGGTGCCCTGCACCAGACTGCCATCATGTTGTCAAAGTCCAGTACCCAGATGCCAAGCCAGTGCGGTGCAAGTGTGGACGCCAGTTCTGGTAAGAGTTGTGTTTTTGTTTTTTACTATTATTAAACTTTTCTTGCAAATTTATTTGCTTTTTTTTTTTAAATGTAATATTATGTTTTGATATTGCCCCCTGTTTTTGTAGCTTCAACTGTGGAGAAAACTGGCATGATCCTGTGAAGTGTAAGGTGTGGAAATTTTTTTTTTTTTTTTTACCTTACATTAAAAAAAATTGCATCCAGCTTCTTAAGAAAAATATTAAGATTAGCAATCATTGTCTACATGAATTAATATTTCTTATTTAATGTGTTTGCAGTGGCTGAGAAAATGGATTAAGAAATGTGATGATGACAGTGAAACTTCAAACTGGATTGCAGCAAATACCAAGGTGCGGAGTTTTTTTTTTTTTTTTTTTTCCCCCTTCCTTGTCTAGTTATGTTGTAAGTTTAAATAGTACTGCACAATCACAAAGTACCTGCGTTTTATCACTTACGTGTGTGCTTACAACTTGTCCTGTGACAGGTGTTGACACAATCAGCAGTGCTTATCTGTGATTGACATTTTGCAGGGCCCTGCCCATCTTGGCTTCATTTGTTTCTACAGCCTCCCCCCCGCAGTATGAATCATGTGCTTGAATTCAATTTTTTTTATTATTATTAATTTTGCTCACAGGAGTGTCCAAAATGCCATGTGACCATTGAGAAAGATGGTGGCTGTAATCACATGGTTTGTCGAAACCAGAACTGCAAAGCTGAGTTCTGCTGGGTCTGTCTGGGTCCATGGGAACCTCACGGCTCAGCCTGGTAAGAAGTGATAGCTTATGTCTAATGTCCTTTTCATCTGGATGCTTTTGTTTCAGTATCCACTGGAAATGTGTCAGGAGGGGAGCCTTCATTAGCCACATTAGATTAGAATTACATTGTCTGCCTCTTTGTATTTGTCTTGATGTTTTTTGGGGGTTTTTTGTTCTGTTTTTTTTTTTTTGTCTGCACTTAAATGACAGCTCTTCAGGTCTCTAACTTCTTCTGTCATCACTCCATTTAAATGCCACTAAAATGATGTAGTGAAACACAGTGTAGCTTTTCAGAGAGAACTGTTTTTTTTTTTTTCCTTCTCAGTTATATTCTTTTAATATTTTAGGTACAACTGCAATCGCTACAATGAAGATGATGCCAAGGCAGCCAGAGATGCTCAAGAGGTAATAAATTATACTGAAGCTTCAAGATCTTTGTGTGCTGGTTAATTTTGACAAATAACTCAAGACGCCTCAGACGATGGCTAATACACTTTGATACATAGGCAGTGTTATACCAAGCATTGTTTCTCTCCCAATGAACTTTGACACCTAAAAATTATTACAGTTAATTCTGGGAGAAAAAATTATTAAATAACGTGACATTTCTATAGTTCACAACAAACATCTAAAATATCTGGTATATTGGATGTGTTTTATAAAGAATTGTACAGCAAAATTGATGATAATTATGTGAGGATGATTCAAACTTGACAGACATTTCAGTACATGTCTCTGATAATCCAGTTCCCAGTGAGAAGTTGTGTGACAGTGTTATAAGTAGAGATCAGTGTGCTCACATTAAAGAAAGTCCATGCTCTGTGTGTGTCCGTGTCTGCGCAGCGCTCCAGGGCAGCCTTGCAGAGGTACCTGTTCTACTGCAACCGCTACATGAACCACATGCAGAGTCTGCGCTTTGAGCACAAGCTCTATGCTCAGGTCAAGCAGAAGATGGAGGAAATGCAGCAGCACAACATGTCCTGGATTGAGGTGCAGTTTCTGAAGAAGGCTGTGGATGTGCTGTGCCAGTGCCGCTCCACACTCATGTTCACTTACGTCTTTGCCTTCTACCTCAAGAAGAACAACCAGTCCATTATTTTTGAGGTATGGCAGTTGTTGGCTCAGATAAACAAATGTGCTTGTGCATGATAGTAAGAACTAGCATTATTTTTGGAATTTTGTACCTTTTTAAATGAGGAATTTACCATCATGCTGGAACATTTTGGTAACAGTGTTTGCACTGCGCATGAATGAATGCAGCATGGCATAAGCACATAATTGGACACCTCACCAACCCCAGACGTAACACTTTTTAGTTTTCCACCTTTCTGAAAGCTGCGTTCAACTCTTAACCACGTTTACTCACACACAGTTTTGATTTTAATCAATGGCTGATTATCCTACAATGGCCACTTTTCTATTTCTTCTAAAACCAGAAGTCTCAACCAAGGACCAATATCAGATTAGTCGCCCAGATTGTTGTTTAAAAGGCCGCTTGGAGAAATGGTCCATGTTTCCTATTGTTTAAGTCAGGGGTCGGCAACCTGTAATACAGAAAGAGCCATTTGAATCCGGTTTCCACGGAAAACAAAACAGTGAGAGCCACAAATACTAGCGGAAGCCGGTAGCAGCTACCGCGAGTGACGCATATATTGAGAAACTAAAATAAATGATTTTATTTTAATATTTCAAGATCACAATAATGTTCCAGTTTAAACTGCAACAAAAACCGAACTCACAAAATAAAATGCACTTCAATTGGATACTTATAATTTATTTCCGCGAGCCGCACAGAGCCGCAGATTAAGCCTGAATGAGCCGCGGGTTGCCAACCCCTGGTCTAAGTGCTGAAA